>CANYLF013275647.1:0-10684 GCA_948193215.1 Bocquillonia castaneifolia
CAAAAATAGATTAATAGATTAAAGAAAACAACAAAACTTATATTTTTAATTATATTTAGAAGAAATAACAAAAACAGATTTCTTATAAAAACATGAATATTTAAACAATATAAAACGTTCAAAAATTCTGTCATGAGTAAAAACAGAAATTATTTTACTTTTAAAAACATATATTAAAAAGAAAAAACATATTAAAGGAATGAAAGGCAACAGCAGATTAAATAAAACATCAGTTAAAGAAATTAAAAATACCACACTTCTTATAAAAATAATGGCATTAAAGAAATAAAACAAAAAAAAAATAAAGGAATAAAAAACAAAACAGATTAAAGAAACATAAAAATTCTGTATTTATAGAAATTAAGAAAACCACATTTCTTAATCAAAATAAAGGCATTAAAGAAATAAAACAACAAAATAAAAGAATAAAAATCAAAATCAAATTAAAGAAACATACAAAAATTTCTGTAAAGAGGAAAAAATAGTTACAGAAATTACACACCTTTTTTATCACCAAAAAATAGAAAAAATCACCAAACTGAAGCCCCAAATCATGCAATAAAATGAAATCAAAGGTAAGTCACAATAGGCGGTTAAAATTTTTTGATAAAAAATAACAAAAATATATAGATCTAACTATTAAATACCTTTTTTTTTTTATCAAAGTCTGAAGCTTTTTGTTTTTGCTTCCACCATTACTCAAAGATCGAACATGCTTACCAACAAAATCAAAAAATTAGTCCTTTAAATGAACACCACAAACAAAAATCAAAATAAATCGAATAAATAGAACGAAGAGTCTAAGACTCACTTTCTTTAGTAGAACGACGACGGCGACGAGAAGAAATAAAGGAAGAAGAGAGAATGAAGCAGAAACAGAAATGAGAAATGGAGAAAAAAACTACATTTTGTTGTTTGTTGTGTGGGATGGCGAAGAAAAAAAAGAGGTAGGAGCAATGCAAAGAGAAGAGCAAAGAAGAAAGGGAGGAGGAGAGGAGAGGAGCGGCGGCATAGAGAAAACAAAGGGAGATTTAGGGTTAGAGAAGTAAAGAGAGATGGAAGGAAATGGGGGAGAGGAGAGAGGAAAGGGGGGGAGAGGATTAGGGTTGTGAGGGTCGGCTGAGAGTGAGTGAGGGGTGAGGGGTTTTTTTTAAGTCTGGTATCTATACTTAGGGTTTTTAGGGCTACATGTAAAACGACGTCGTTTTGCCAATTTGATTTTCAGTTCAGTTTGGTTTTCTAAACACTCAAATTGAGCCGCAAATCATAAACCACAATTTTTAAACTCCTCCAACCGAACCACAGAGTCGAACCTAATTGGTCGAACCACAACATAAAATTCGACTCGGTTTAGTTAGGAAGTGCGATTCGATTCGGTTTTTGCACAGCCCTAGATGCAAGCATCTATTTCTTCTGCTCTTTCACAATTGATTACCAGCCAATTCCACTACCCTCAAATGATGATTCCTCATCAGACTAAGAGAATGTCTCCAGTCCATTATCAGAGAGTGCAGTTCCTTATTCTTTAGAATGGCCTCCACTACATGGCGTAGAGTCCAAAGAACATGTCAATGAAAATATGGTTAGAATTAAAGGACAACCTAGCTTTGTCAATTCTTCTAGGCTAGGTTAGAAAACATAAAAGATTCTTCCCAACAGTATTATGGGGTCTTCTTTGGCAACGGGAAGTAACTTGGGTTTTTCAAAGGCGGCGGATATTACAAATAGAAATACTGCACTTGTGCTTGACACTGCTCCTCTAATATGAGAAATTCAAGAATCTAGGAAAATGGGTAATGCCATAGGCCTTTTTCTAGAATCCTTGAAAGACACTATTTTAAAAGGATTGGAGGCTAACCTCAAGGCTGCATAGATTGGGGACTCGCTGGGGTATTTATTTCTTTGTCCATGTCGTTAAATTACTATTTTGGAATGGTCATGGAGGTTTGTCTAATTCTTTAAAGCACTCTTTTTTGTTAAGTCTCTCTTCTCTATGCATGATTTATCTCTCTTTATCTTGGTGGAATCCAAAAGAGAAGTGATTGATAACTTTTCTCTTCGTCGGTTTTGGAACCATTTGGATTATGATTTCTTGTTTGTTCCTTCGGATGGTTTGTCTGGTGGTATTGTTATTTCTTGGAATTCAGTATTATTACAATGTAAGGGTGTGCATCGGTTGGTTCGATTCGATTCGAGCCGGACCAAAACCGACCAATTTTTCGATTAAAGGTGAACTAGAGCTGAACTGAACTAAATAAGGGGAGAAACCAGAAACCAAATTAACCGAAAAAATAGATTTGGTTCTATCGGTTTGAGATTTTTAATATTCTTATTTTAGATATTTTTAATAATAATTTATTATACTTTTTTCATATATTTTATTTATAAAAAAAATTCAAAAACATATTATAAGTATAAAATATACATATCCCTTAAAAAAAGTATAAGATATGCATATAAAATATAAAATCATATATAAAACAAATGTAAAATAATAAAAAAAAATAAAATATGTAAAAATAAATTTCTGCTTTTTAGTCGGTTCGGTTTTCCGAACAAAGAAACCGAACCAAAGACCAAAATGTTTAAAATTCAAAACCAAACCAAACAGAGCATCCGAACAAACAGAACCATTTTTCACAATTCGGTTCGATCCAGTTCGGTTTGGTTTTTTCACACCCCTATTACAATGTACAAGAGTTTGTTCATCAACAAGATGGATCCTTTCTCATGTTGTGGGTAAAGATATTAATTTCTTCTTGGGAGTTATTTATGCACCAAACCTAGTAGAAGATAGTGCTTTCCCTTTTCTTTTGGGTATTGAGAATCTCATTCTTTTAGGGGATTTTAATAAATTCTTGGTTCTCTCTGAAAGATCCAACTGGGTGTTCTACTTATTTATGATGAATTTCCAGAATTTTGTGAATAATTTAGAGTTGGAATTACCTTTGTATGAGAGGAGCTTTACATGGCATAATATCAATTCTTTTTCAAGGATTGATAGAGGTTTTATTTCTCACAATTGTAGACTCTCTATTATCCGATCATTTTCTACTCATTTATAAATCGGCTTTGAACCACAATTGGGAAAAAAAACCTCTTCAATCTTTAAATTGCTGTTGGGAGGACATGCTAGCGGTTTCTACCTTTCATTACCTCTTCCTAGAGTGACATTTATTCAACTAATTCTACTTCTAGTTTCTTTATAGGTTGAAACTCCTTAGAAGGAAAATACAGTCGTGGAATAGAGACATTTTTAGTGATTTGGATTCTTTGATTTGTGACCTTGAAAAACAAATTATGGATTTAGAATGTTGCTCTTCTCGGCCAATCAATCAAGACATCACAATTCAAATTGGGAACTTGAAAACAACTCTCTTTCAAAAGAAAAGACAAAGAGAATCAAGTTGGCATAAAAAATCTCAGGTTAAGTGGTCGGTTCTAGGGGACAATAACACATCTTGTTTCCATAAGACAGCTTCTGCACATTTTAGCAATAATCGGATTACTACTGTTCATGATGAACAAAGTCACATTGATTCGGTTAATATTTGTTGTACGTAGCTCTATTCATGCTTTCTTTTCATCTTTATTCTCGGCTAAGAATGATTATCCTTTTGAGCTGGTTTGTTTACTGCTCGGGTCTGTCTCTGTAGAGGACAATCTTTTTATTGATTTCGTGATTTCTCAGAGTTGGGCATTTGGAATGCTATTAGTTCGTGTGGCAATAAGAAAGCACCCGAGACTGACGGTTTTAACTTTCTTTTCTATCAGAAAGCTTGGCCAGTTCTGAAGCAGAACATTATAAATTTCTTTATGCAATTCCACAGAACAGGTACTCTTCCAGATGATATTAAATCTTCTTTCACTATTCTCATCCCTAAGGTTGCAGGGTCCTCGGCATTGAAGGACTAGGCCTATTAGTCTTATTCATGGAGCATACAAGATGATCTCTAAACTAATATCTTTCAGACTAAGAAAAATTCTACCTGGTTTTATATCAAATTCTCAGTTCACTTTTTTAAGGGTAGGAGCATACACGGGTGCTCTTTTATTGCTTTAGAGGTAGTTCATTTTATCCATAAATCTAGTAGACCAATTTTCCTTCTAAAACTGGATTTTCAAAAGGCCTTTGATTCTATTTCTTGGTCTTATATGCTTTGGGTTATAGAATGTATGTGTTTTTCTAGCACTTGGATCGAGATCCTGGACGCTTAACTATTGGATTGGTTCATCTACCTCTATTCTTGTTAATGGAGCTCCAATTAAACCCATTTGGCTTAGTAAAGGAATGAAGCCGGGAGATCTAACATGTCTCTTTTTTTATTATTTGTTTTCGCTGTTGAGGGATTGAAACATTTTCTGAATAAAGCCATCTCGTTGGATTTGATAAAAGGTATCAACTTGGATTGTGATTCTCCTCCTTTATCGGTTTTGGAATTTGTGGACGACACCCTATGTTTTATGCGGGCCAATGAGAACATTCTTTGCAACTTTGTTAGGATCCTCCATTGTTTTGAGCTTATCTCATGACTTAGAATTAATTATTCTAAGAGCTCTCTTATCGATTTGAATGTGGATGAATCTTTTGTAAAACATTGTGCTTCTACTCTTCATTGCAAGGTTGAAAAGCTGCCTATTCGCTATTTTGGAGTTCTCTTGTCTTATAAGTCCCTTATTCAATATGATTGGGCTTTGCTTGTGATTAAATTCAACTCCAAGCTTGCTTTCTGGAAAGGTGCTACTCTCTCTTATGCAAGCCTATTACTCTTGATCAAATCGGTATTTTCAAGTCTCCCTATCTACTTAATGTCCATTTTTCCATGCCAAAAGCCATTATCACTAAACTAGAGAGTTACATACGTAACTTCTTATGGAAGGGAGACCACTCTGGCCATTATTTATGTAAAGTGGCATGGTCTTAGGTATATTGCCATATGGATGTTTAGTGGGTTAGGGATTCATTTGCTAGAGATCAGGAACGCTAGTCTAGTCCTTAAGTGGGTCTGGTCTCTTAGACACATGCAACATTGTTCTTTATGGTTCACAATCATATCTTCATGCTCTCATATTTCTTCTTAAGCTTGCATCATTGATAGACCAAACTCTTCTCTTTCACCCTTATGGAGAGGCATCCGAAGTTGTTGTGTGTTGAAGGCTCTGTATTGGAATTTTTTTATGGATAATGTTGGGTTCTCAATCGGGAATGGTAGCAATGTTTGCTTTTGGATGGATAGATGGATATGGAATGAGCCATTATCACTTGTCTTCCCCTCTCGTTTTGCTCTTGCTAATGACCCAAAAGCATCGATCTTCAAAGGTTTGACAGTATTGTTGCCCAGTAATTCCCGTCCTTTTTGAAAGAGGACTCTCTGTATTTCTACAATGGCTGAGCTGGTAAATTTGCAAGACATGTTAGCACCTATAAGTTTGTCGAACATACATGATAAAATCTCTTAGCAATTGAGCAGCATTGGGCATTACTCAGTTAAGAGCTTCACTTCAGGGTTAGCTCGGTACATCATAGCCATTATGGAATTAACTGAGCATTTTTCAATGTACTGGAAAGCTATCACTCTCCCAAGAATTAGGTTTTTCTCATGGAGTTGTCTTCACCAACGCCTTCCGACAAAGGATTTTTTAGATTGATGTTCAATCATCCTAGCTGAAAGTAATTCATGCATTTTCTGTGAACTACCAGAAACTCAAGATCATGTTCTTCTCTACTGTTTCCATGCAAAACAAGTGTGGTCCTCTCTACTCAGCTGGTTGAGTTGTGCTTTCATCTTTCCTTCTTCTTATGCAGAGTTCTTTTGGCAATGGAGAGGACTCTTATTTTGGTAAGATTCAACGTGACTTTAGGATGTCCCTTTGAATATATTTGGCATGGGAAATCTAGAAAATGAGGAATCAATTAGTGTTTCAGCATTCTTACTCTCCAAAGGACTTCATTTGCTGAGGAATTTATTTTTCCATGTTTCTTATTAGGTGTAAATATGCATCTTGTTCTTTTAGTGTAGACAATGTGATTAGATGTCTGGAAAATTTTTTATTCTAAGTTTTTCAGTATTCTTCTAGGTTGTAGATCCCTTCTTTGGCTTCTTCTCTTGAACTTCTAATAAAAGCAACCTCTTATCAAAAAATATATTAAAATAATGTCGTTTTACTATATTTTTTTTCTTCTTCATTGTTCTCTCTCTCCTTTTTCTTTTATCATGGAGTATATTTGTCTTAAATCGTAAAGGTCATGTATCAATCATGCAAAATTTCAAGGTTGGGTAATATTTGTCAATTTCACTATAGTTAAGGGTAACAAATTTCATTTTAATTTTATGTTATTTTACCATGTAGAATAAAGAATTGTTAATTTTAAATCACGTGTGACTCACATGTTAGCTTTGAATATAAGATTTTTAATTGATTCTCTTTGGCATAAAAAATCGAGGATCAATTGGACTCTGTTGGGTGACCGGAACACCAGGTATTTTCATACAGTAGCCAATCTGCACTTCAGATGTAATCTAATTGGGTCGGTTTCTTTGGATGGCAGTATTTACACCAATCCTCAAGATGTTAAAAATGTAGTTGTTTGCTATTTTTCTCGGCTCTTTGATTCCAAGCCTTATGTCCCTTTCTCTATTGAGTCGTTGCCCTTTTCTACTCTTCGAGATGACTACTTTTCTTCTTTGATTGATCCTTTCTCAGAAGAAGAGGTATACTCAAGTTTGATGTCTTACAGTGATAATAAAGCTCCTGGACCTTACGAGTTCAACTTTTATTTCTATAAGAGGACTTGGTTAGTGATGAAAGAGGAGATCATGTAGCGCTTCTCTGATTTTTATGACAATGAGGTAATTTTGAAAGCCTTAATCAGTCTTTTATGGTCTTAATACCTAAAAAACAAGGTGCTCATGAGCTTAATGATTTTAGACCTATTAGTTTGGTTAATGGTTTTTGTAAGTTAATTTCTAAAGTTTTGTTTAGAAGGTTAACTCCTTTGATCAAGTATATTATTCTAGATTCTCAATTTGCTTTTTGTTAGTGGTAGAAGCATTCATGATTGTGCCTTTATTGCTTCTGAATTGGTGCATCTTGCAAAAAGCAGACGTGAGAAATTTATTTTGTTGAAGCTTGATTTCATAAAAGCTTTTGATTCAATTTCTTAGGACTTTCTTATGGCGGTTTTAAGAGGAATGAACTTTCCTGAGAAATGGGTAAATTGGATTTCTAAATTCCTTGACTCATCTATGATCGCTCCTCTTATTAATGGCTCTCCTGGTGATCCGTTTCCTATGAGGCGAGGTGTGAGACAAAGGGACCCTCTCTCCCCATTTCTTTTTGTGCTTGCAGTGGAAGGGTTAAGAAGTTTGTTTTCAGAGGCTTTTCATCAGGGTATTTTTTTGGGTATTCAGGTAGATGGTATTGCTGAGCTTGTTTCCTTATTGCAATTTTCAAATGATACTTTGGTATTTGTGTCTTATGATTTGATGATGATTAGTTCTTTGATTAGAATCTTGAGATGCTTTGAGTTAGTTTTCGGTCTCCACATTAACTTCTTAAAGAGTTCTGTTTCTGGTATTAATGTTTCAGATTCTGAGTTAGACTTTGTTGTTGATTTGATTGAATGTAAAAAATCAGCTTTTCCTTTTCAGTATTTAGGGCTGCCTCTTTCCACCAAGAAGATTTCTCAAAGCCTTTAGGACCCGATTATTATTAATTTTCTTCATCGGTTATCCTCTTGGAAGGCTCCTCTTCTTTCCCCCGTGGTAGAGTTATTCTAATTAATTCGGTTCTCCGAAGCCTCATTGTTTATTACTGCTCTATTTTCTCCATGCCTATGGGAGTTCATAAGAAGCTCCAAAGTCTTATGACTCAGTTTCTTTGGAGAAATGCTAAGGACTCTAGAGGTATTCCTAAAGTTTCTTGGCATTATATTTGTACTCCTAAAGAGAGTAGGGGTCTAGGCATTTCAAATATGAAAGTATCATATGAAAGTATCAAATCAGGGGCTGTTATTTAAGTGGATTTGGAAGCTTACTTCAGCTCCCTCTCATTCTCTTTGGCGTGTTCTTTGTGAGCGGTCATCCAACATTTCAGTTATTTCAAACCTGAATGCCGAAAATATTGCTCATTTTTCTCATGTTTGGCAGGCTATTTACAAGCTCTATATAGCAGATGTATCTGTATGGGATTTCTTTACTTCTCGTTTATCTAAACAGGTTAGTAATGGGTTTGTAACATTTTATTGGATTGATAATTGGACACCTGTTGGTTCTTCGTTGAAGCATTAGTTTCCAGACTTGTATAATCTCTACAATGAAAGTGACAGATGCATTAAGGTGAATAAATTCTTTGAGAATAACAGGTCTTTCTCATGGATAAGACGTCTTCGGACTTTAGAACAGGAGCAGTTAATGGAGTTGCTTGATGTAGTTTGGCAAGTTACATTGAATCAACATGCTATGGACGTGGCTGTGTCGGATGGGAAAATTAAGGGCTACTCCAGCTTCATTCAATTATCTATTTTGGAATAACGGTTTTCAATAGCCTAAAGAGAACTTCAAATTAATTTAGTCATCCCTAGCTCCCCCGAGGTTGAAGTTTTTTGTTTGGCTTTCTTTTATAAATTGTCTACCAACCTAGACATTCCTTATACAAAGAGGAATTTCATTTCTCTTTGGAGGTACATGTACTTACTGTTTAGTTCCTCAAGAATTAGACATGGCAATTCGGGTTCACGGGTTGTAAACGGGTCGACATGATTATGACACGAACCCGATTAGACTAAATTCAGACACGACACGACTAATGATCGTGTTTGATATGTAAAAACCAAACACGACCCGTTTGTTACATGGGTTACATGACACGACACATATAAACATGATTAATTAAATATGTTATTGGATCAACCCGTTAAACTGGCACATTTGAACTCATTTAATTAAACATGTTGTGAGTCAGCCTATTTAATAGAACCCATTTAAACCCAATTAATTATTTAAATAATAATATGTAATAATAATATAAGATATATCAATTCAACATTATAGCAAAAAAAACATATAAAGTTGAGAATTTAATAGAATTCTAAAATAAAAGGTATACAAATAATTTAAATGGGTCTTAACAGGTTTATATGGGTCGTGTTAAACAGGTTAACACGATAACCCATTTAATTAAACGTGTTTAATCGTGTCTAAAAGGGTTAAGCGTGTTTTACCTGTTTAGACCCGAAAATAAATGTGTTGTAAATGGGTTGACCTGTTTATGACCGAACCCATTTAAATCAAACCCAAACCCACTTAACTTCGTATCGTGTCATTTAATCGTTTAGTGTCAAAAATTGCCATGTCTATCAAGAATCTACTTCTCATGCTCTTCTTTTATGTCCTATGGCGTTGGGGATTTGGACTTGGTTTTTCAAGAAAATTTCCTTATCTTGGGCTATGCCTTACTCTGTAGCTATCTTCCTTGAGAATTGGAATGATCTAAGAAAATTCCATAGGTATTCTTCCTTAAAGGACGTTATTGGTTTCTTGGTGTTATGGAATATATGGAAGAATAGAAATGGTTGTATTTTTTCTAATTGTCTTCCTAATTACGACCAGGCTATTTTTCGATGTATTAATGATTTGGTTTTTATTTTCAAATCGAATCATAAATCTTTTCCTTTTTCTAGTTTGGATGTTTATAGAAACTTGGATGTTATTTTTGATTTTTAGTCTCTCTTGTTTAAGCCTGTGCAAAAACTGATAAAAACTGAAAACTGAACCAAACCGGTCAATTTTGGTTTGGTTCAGTTTTCATTTTTAAAAATTTTAAAATTTCGTTTCAGTTTTCGGTTTTGGATTTTTTGTCAAAAAACCAAACCGAACCGAACACCGACTGAAATATAGGTGAAAAACCGAACCGAACTGCAAAACCGACCAAAATTATGGTTTGGTTTGGTTTTACCCATATATAGTTCGATTTGATTTTAATTTTGAAAAAACCAAAAATTTCGATTCGGTTAGGTTTGGTTTTTACTGAATACACACCCCTACTCTCGTTGAAGAGAGTCTCTTTTTGGTTCCTTTTGGCTCTTAGGCCTTTCCTTTGAGTCCTTTTGCCACTCCTTATTGCTTACTAAAACCCTTAACTTATATAAAAAAAAAAAAGAGTAAAAATTAAAATTGGTCTTCTAAAATAATGCAAATCACAATCCTAATACATTGCAAATATAGTTTCACAAAATCACATTATTATAACAAATATGATAACCTACAAAAAAAAGAACATGTATGATCAATTCTCTTACTTGATGGTTGATTTATCTTGAAATTGGAATTGCCAAGAGAATAAATATTTGGATCCTTAGAAAAAAAATCTATTTTAAATATAATTTAAAGATACCTTCTACAATATATTTTAAAAATAATTTAAAAAGTTTGTAGTTAGTCTCTTTTAGTACTTTATTGCTAAGTAAATATTACTTGATTGATTATCATTATTAATAATAAAAAAGACGATTTTTCATTCAATAATTAAAATTACAAAATAACATACAAATAAAATAACCATATTATCTCCCTAACTTAATTCCTAATTTAAAATAGCCTAAAATCCAAACTACACTTAAAAGTTCTTTTGTAAACCAGTAAAAAATCAAATCCAATACTAACGACTGCATTCCATAACCATT
>CANYLF013278977.1:0-10217 GCA_948193215.1 Bocquillonia castaneifolia
CACTAAAGTAATGAAACTCAAGCCCCAAGCTCTATTACCAATTGAAATCCCTTGGCAACCAAGAGGGGGGAGGGTGAATTGGTTGTTAATTACAATTTCAATCTTAATGGAAAATTAAAACTTAAGAGCACAATCAACTACAACACAAAGATTTATAGTGGTTTAGGATTCAATCCAATCCCTACATCCACTCCCAATATCCAATTGGGTGTTCCACTATCACACAAACAATTACAAGAGTTTTATGCCTCACTCTAAACCTTAAAATATGGTTTTTTTTTTATCAAAGGCTAAACCCACTAACCTATCACAAGTGTTTCTCTCTCTAGAAACCCTTGGCCCAAGTGTTTTCCTTTAGGCTCACACTTAAACCTTTCACAAATAAGAATGCCTAAACATCACTCAACCGAAGCTTGCTTTACAAAAAATTCAAATGAGTAATTAAGGCTCAACAATCAACAATAAATTAATATTTAAAAAGTTAGGGTTTAAACAAATTTATTTCAGAGCTATGGAAGTAATTAATGCTTAGACACTTGTTAATTTTCTTCGAAATAAGTTGTAGAAGAGCTTTTATGCCCCTGATATGATTTCAGACCTTTTATAGTGCATTTAATGAAAAACTAGCCAGTTTCACTCTTTAAAATGGTTTAAAAATACGCATTTAATGTAGCTGACAAGGCTACAACAATCGTTGCATAAGTTACAAGTTACAAGGTCGTAGTTGGATGGCAACGATCGTTGGTTTGGCTGGAAAGGAGATCCATGAGTCATTTTGGATGTGTAACGATCATTGCATTGACCCACAATGATTGTTATCTGAGCTCATTGCAGAGAGTCCTAGCTCATGTAACCTTCTATTTCTTTTGGCAAATTGAGTGCCTTTTTCAACGATCGTTGTAGCTTGGTGCCATGATCATTGCATTCACAACGATCATTGCTATTATGTGTAATGATTATTGCATCTTAAAAAATGCTTAAATAAACTTTAGAAATGCTTAATCAAATCATTAGTTAATTGTATTGACATAGGACATTAATTGACATCAAAATAAGGAGTTAAGTGCCCAAATAGGCCAACACAAGTCTTCAAACATGAGCCTAGGATCATTCAACTCTAATACCATATAGAATTCCAATATTAGGCCACACAAGCACAAGTGGAAATATCAATGGGATTGGAACCCATCTTTCACAAAGCCAATTGGTTTTATGCATGATGGGTTTCAACCCCATTTACATGTTCACATTTGTTGGTGTGGCCCAACACTCTTCAGGCTCATTGGATTTCCACATGGTATCAGAGCCCAATGATCTTTGGCTCATGTTTGAAGACTTGTTTAGGCTAGCAATGGAGTCCCATTTATGGACCTAGCATAACCCATTTGGTTTGGTGTAAGATGGGCTACAACCCCATTTATATACCCACATGTGCGTGTGTGGCCCAACACATTTTAGGCCCATTATGTAGCAAAGAAAGACTAAATTACAATTTTGATTTGCTTTTTAATAAACTATAATAATTAAAACATAATAATAAATTGAAATCATACAAATATAAAGTGAACTAAAAAATAACTATTAAAAAATTAAACCTATTAGGATTATACTTTATATAGATTTAATTGAGGTATACATATAAAAATAAATGTTAAAAATATAAGTTATAAGGATTTTTTTTAATATAATATTACTTTTTAGTTCTTTTTATATGTATAGACTTTATTAAGGCCACGAGAATTGGCAAAACTGAAAGTGTTTTCACCATTTGAGGATACAACACTAAGTGAGAAAAGGAATTACAAAAAGAAATATAATCAACTGAATCCATACCAAAAACAACATCTAAAATCTTATAGACCTCCATCGCACACTATATGCGAATCCATCAGCAATTTTGTAAACAAAAACTTAGAATACAATTAAAGACAATGGTATGCAAATTGGATAAAGTTTCCGAGAGACTCCTTTATTTCTGCATTTCCAATTAGATTAAAGGGAAAAAAGACAAATAATATTTCACAATATTGACCTCAAGGTCTCATTAGTGATTTTAATAATGCAAAATAATGTCTTAGTACTAATACGTTTGCTAAGTCTTTTATAGATGATGTATGCAATGCAATTTCATACGCACATTTAATGAAGATGATCAAGTGATACTAATGAAGTTTTGGTGTGCATTGTGAGTGATGATGAGTAGTTCACGATGGTTATGAAGGATTAGTAGGAGTATTGATGAGTGTGAGCGTCAGATTTGCTCAACTGGATAGGTTCAAGTGTCATCCTTTGATAACACTTGGGTAAAGGGCATTAGCTTAAGCTTGGGAAAAGGGTATTAGCTTAGGTTGATAGGTTTAAGTGTGAACCACATTAAAAAAACTTGGTAATTGGTGAAAATTTAATGGTAATGAGTTAAGAATATGATTTTGAGAGTTTGGGAATACCTAAGAAAGATTGGAGAATCATATTTTGAAGAAAAACAAAGGAGCTAATATTGGGACTGCACTAAGTCTAATTTTAGAGCAGCTTTTTGGTACATCTATAGAGTTGTTATATGATCAGTAGCATATAAAGTACGCCTCTATACCATTATTAAATGAACTAAAATTGATTTTGAATTCTTATCAATTTTACTTATTGCATCATTAAAATCATTTGCATTCAAACCAGAAAGGAAATGCTAAGCACACAAGAGAAAGCATATATGAGATATGTAATGGTTCACTGCTTGAAAGAACACCACTAGGATACACCCGCTACATAGACTAGTTCTTGACTGACACAGGGGGCAAAACAGTTGTGGGTTCAATTCAGAATTGGTAAGCAAATCAAGAAGACTAAGTTTTCTACCATGAACACGTGCCCTGACAAAGTGTTCTACTAGTAAAACAAAGGAGAAAAATGGAAAGTGAAGGATTGGGAAGTTTCCAAGAAGATTCAAGCCACAAAGCCTGTGAAGGACGATGTTTGTGCCTTACCGAAGTCAGTTGGGGGCATAACCAAAGGATAGCTTTTCCCGATAACCATATCTGCAAAAAGAAAAAAAGATGGAAAAAAAAGAAAGGCCTGATGAGTTGTAAAATCCCTTCGGGGGCAATTCATGCAAAAGTTAAGGCATTGATAAAAAGCTTGATAAGTTGAAAACCCATCAGTGGGCGGCTTATGTAAACCTCATAAAGAGGAGCTCTAGGCAAAATTTGAGGCATAAAAAAATGATGAAATAAATGAGATATGGTTACCAAGAAAAGCAAGAGACTCCCATGGAAGTGTGTGCCATAGAGAGCATCGGCCAGAATGATCATAATTAGATCCGCACTCCTTTCATTAAAATTGGATATGACCATGTTATACATGATCAATTAGGGACTGTTGAACATACAAATAGGAACTTAAGGGAACTATACCAGGGCAACACAGTGGGCTCACGATAACACCTCCCAACATTGTTAGCGAGTTACATAGGCAGACGGTAAATTTCATCTTTCTCAGTTCATGCCATTGAATACCTTGGCATGTAGAATTATGAGAAGTAATCTAGGCAAACGCGAATTAAGTCCTCATTTCCTTCAGAAGAGCAAGAATTCAGGACAACCAATTATTCAAGCATCTTATGGTGGCAACAACGGAATGTGATCCACTACAACTTTTAAGAAACCGAACAAAGATATCTACTGCATATCATTCAACATTTCATGGAATATGCAATCATTTTTCATAGAATGATTCTTTTGCATCACGGAGAAATTCATTCATGCATCTGTAAATATAATCAATATCTTGCATGACATGTGCATTTGCAAGGAGAAACACCTCATATCTGTATAAATAAGAGATAGATAGGAAAATGACAATAATCATCAGCATATATTGTACATATCGTGCATACATCCATAACATGCATACACTGTACAGGAAAATAAGAAGCTTAACAAAGTGTCATGATAAACAAAGAATGGGAGCACTCCTTCTAGGGAAACGGTCTCATGATAAACAAAGTGTTCTTCGACACAACATGATGTACAAGTTAGGCTTAACATAGTGGAAGGAACAAACGGACTCTACCAAAATAATAGGAATAACCAAGCGTAGCAACAGAAGGAGGCCAGCTTAAACGAGCTGCAAGGTTCAACTGCAAGAGAACACCGATCTTAGTAAACAATACAACTTCAATCAAGAATAGATAAACCACTTGAGAGAAGACAAAGATGCTCCAGGAGAAACATCACCATCGGTAATCCTAGGAATGAACTCAACAGGACAATGCCATCAGCCTGATTAGTGGTACATCAAAACTAAACCCATATTTCTAGGACCTCACAATCTTGACCACTGAGACAACCTCCTAAAATAAATATTGAAGTTCCTTTCTAAATGTCTTGAGAATTGCCCTTCCTTCTGACATGAGTTTCTTGGAACTTAACATGGTTCAATCAAACCCTTGAAGTAAATAATCCTGATCCAGAATAAAACAAACAAGAATGCCCATCTTCTTGACAGAATGAACCTTGTTTCACCCCCAAGAAATTGAACATCTAAGAAGACCCTTACAGTTTCTTGTCACCTTTTCATAAGGAGAGACTTTACAAGAAAACCCTTGACCACTATCACATGAAGATAGATGTTTCACACATCTCCACCCTATGACCTTGAACCAGATAGATTCCAGGTGAATCTATTTTGTAGAGAACCATTATCTTCTGTAAGTTAAGATATGTCAGAACTGCATAGAATGGAGAATGCCAAAGCTAGAAAAGAAACAATCATATATATATCCCCAAGAAATCATTAAGCACAAAAGAAAGGGAACACTAAAGCTTATAAACCAGGAAGAATATCACCATCAGATGACTATCCCCAAAAGAGAAACCATCCCATAAATAATCATTGAACAAAGGATCATTCTGGAGAACTCCAGATCGAAAGCAGAACTTCAGGACAATTTCAAAAAATTCAAAGTCTTCAGAGATGACTAAACAAGTCCAGTAATTTTCACACACCTTTTTCATCTAGTTCAAACCCAAGTGTTCTAGACTTTCTCCGCCTAGTTGTAGACCCAAGTGTCCTAGATCCCTCCATCTAGTTGAAGACCTAGAGTGTCCTAGACTTTCATCTAGTTGTGACCCAAGTGTCCTAGATTTGATCATCCAGTTCAGACCCAAGTGTTCTAGACTCTCTCCATCTAGTTGTAGACCCAAGTGTTCTAAATCCTTTCATCTAGTTCAGACCCAAGTGTCCTAGATCCCTTTATCTAGTTGAAGACCTAGAGTGTCCTAGACTTTCATCTAGTTGTGACCAAGTGTCCTAGATCTTTTCATCTAGCTCAAACCAAAGTGTCCAAAAACCTTTTGTCTAGCTAGCCCAAGTATCCTAGACTCCCTCCATCTAGTTCAGACCTAAGTGTTCTAGATCGTTTCATCTAGTTATGACCCAAGTGTCCTACATCCTCTTGTCTAGACCTAAAGTATCCTAGACTCCCTCCGTCTAGTTTAGACTCAAAGTGTCCTAGATCGTTTAATCTAGTTATGACCTAAGTGCCTAGATCCTCTTGTCTAAACCTAAAGTGTCCTAGACTTACATCTAGTTCAGACCCAAGTGTCTTAGATCCTTTCGTCTAGTTGTGACCCAAGTGTAATAGATCCTCTCATCTAGACGTAAAGTTTCCTAGACTTCAATCTAGTTCGGACCAAAGTGTCCTAGATCCTTTCATCTAGTTGTGACCCAAGTGTCATAGACTTCTATCTAGTTCAGACCAAAGTGTCCGAGGTCCTTTTGTCTAGTTGTGACCCGAGTGTCCTAGATCCTTTTGTCTAGTTGTAACCTAAGTGTCCTAGATCCTCTCATCTATTTAAAGACATTGAGTGTCCTAGACCCTCATCTAGTTTAGACCAAGATGTCCTAAATCTTTTTGTCTAGTTGAAAGACACAAGTGTCTTAGATCCTTCCATCTACTTTAGACCCAAGTGTCCTAGATCATTTTGTCTAGTTGAAAGATCTAGAGTGTCCTAGACTCTCATATAGTTCAGACCCAAGTGTCCTAGAACCTTTTGTCTGGCCTAGCCCAAGAGTCCTAGACTCCCTCTGTCTAGTTCATACCCAAGTGTCCTAGATCCCCTTGTCTAGACCTAAAGTGTCCTAGACTCCCTCGGTCTAGTTTAAGCCAAAAAGTTCTTGATGTCTTACCGTGGCAATAACTATAAGAATTCGGGGATGATAATCCATCTACAAAATCTTCAAAAATCAAATTCAAAGATGACAATCCATCTACAAAATCTGCAGAATAAAATCTGGGGACAATAATCCATTTTTAAAATTTTCAAAGTTAAATCCAAGGATGACGATCCATTTTCAGAATTTTAAGAATTAAATCCAAGGACAACAATCACCGTTTATAATTTTTCAATCAAAATCCAGGGACAACTAGTCCATTTCAGAATTTTCGAATGTCAGTGACTTAGAGAATTTTGAATTCAACTGTGGGGATGGGCTACCTCCACTTTCTACAGCTATGGCTATCTTTGGGGATGGGCTACCTACATCAATGATCAACTATGGAGATGGACTACCTCCACTTTCTACAACTACGGCTATCTGAGGGGATGGGCTGCCCCTATCCAACTATGGAGATGGACTACCTCCACATTCTTTATGGAGACGCGCTACCTCCATACCTCTTCAGAGATGACTATTGATGGTGATGACTATTTATGAAGACGGCTATCGACCACCTGAGCTGTATCCTTTTCTATATCCTTGGTTATGGTTATGTTTATGCTTGTCTACTTTATCATCCATTTATCCATTTAATAGATTGATATTGCTAACTCCGACAAAGCAGGGGCAAGTGTAGACACTCAATTTTTTGATGCAGGTTTGTGGAAGTGGTCCAGGGGCCCAATGATGAATATGGTCCAAATTGGACAACTCTAATACTTGATTTCTTTTAGAAATAAGTTGAATGATTAAGATGGTTTTAAAATCTTTTAAAATTGTTTCATTCGGCCCATCAAAGATTCGGTCGGTCCTTTGATGAATCGAACGGTTCTTTGATATAGAAACTTGGGCCCAAATTAACCAAAGCCTATTTTAAAAAGGAAATGAACTGAGTGGTCCTTTGAGAACATTCTATCAGTTGTTCACCAAAGGACCGATCGGTTCTTTGCTTGAAATGTTTTGATTAGGACAGGTTGTGTGTTTAGAGAAACCTATGCCGACCTACTTCGCATCTTTGTAGAAACAAGTTGGAAAGTTACAAACCCATGCCAATCTGCACCTATAAATACCAAAGGTTTTATAATGAAGGGGGAGGAGGAAAAAAAGAGAGAGGAGCTTATGGTTAACAGAGAAAGCTAGTTACAGAAACTTTATTTATTGGCATAACCATTTTCTTAAGTTTTTCAGATGAGAAAACATCTTTAATTCGGAAGCTAATTTCTACCAGAAGCGATAATGATCATTAACTCTGTGGGCAACCTACCATCCACAAAGCATCCATTCATCAGAATACGCATATTCATCCTCTGTTGTTTTCTTTATTGAGTTATTGTAATTTTTACTATTTCACAAACTGACTCCATTTTACTTTCTGATTATATGTATGTCTTATTGGTGATATGAGGATACTTATGAAATAAACAGATTGAAGATTGAAGCCTCATAACCTAAGTTATGAGTCAAAATGTGATTTTGGCTTTGTAGCTTGGGTTTTATTAAAAACTCATCCTTTTAGCCATCTTAGGATCCTTGTCGCTCCCCTAGGCCTCTAATTGTTATTCTGTATATTTGGTTTGTAAAACTTTGTAATAGATAGGCTAATATCAAGCTCTAAAGTTTCGGTCCCCTATATTGTAGAACAGGACGACACATCAACAAGACTCCTACAGCACATCAATCAACTGATTGGTTGATTGAATTCTTGGTCGGCTGATTAATCAGCAGTACCAAAATCATATTTTTGAGTATCTTAGGCCTGGGCCTTGTCAAAGGTCGGACCACACCTTTACCAAAGGTTCGGTCGGTCCTTCAAAGAGTCGATCAACATGAAGGGGGGGACCCAAAGACATTGGTTAATAGAAGCTTCAGGTTCAACAGATCAGTTCTTCTCTAAGGGACTGACCGGTTGATAGGTAAACTCTCTAAACTCTCTTTATTTTACGCCAGAACACTAATAATAAATTCTATGGTAATAAAATTAACTTAATTAATCAAAACCAATAAATAAATGGATTAAAATTGGTAGAAAATCATTTCTCCTTTTCTTTCTTTAAGGGTGTATGTATACTCCTGCCATTTTATTATCCTGGGCAATAAATAATTAATTAATGCTGCTTAAACATTGGCTAGTATTTTATATAAAACAAGTTAGAAACTAGTTGTCGACGTTCTAAATGCAAATAAATAATGAAATAATCCACTCGGTAAATATAATTAAAATAAACAGAAACCCACCAATACAGTAAACTGCACTCAATCAATCAGGATTAATCAAGTGGAATTGATGTAGAGAAAATAAAACTGATTAGAAACAATATTAGAGACGATCATTCATCCCTTACCAGTGTCATATTATTTTTCGGGTGATTTATCACTTTAAATTATTTATCCTCTATAGGAAATAATAACCTTATTAATTAATTGAATGGGAAATTGCCTTAGTATGGAAGACTTATTCCGAACCCAGAAATCATCTAGAGTGATGATGGATAGGAATTCCAAAGGAATCTACCTATTTATTGTCAGTAGGTGATCCCGATGCAATTCGGGTGGTGACTCCACATCATTTTGGAACTAAAATTGACACCCCATAGTGAGTTGGCTCGCCATTGCCATTGGAGTCCTTTGCAAGCACACCCTGTTGTCCACAGATATGTAGTTTCATATGCAAAAGTATTTGAACATAAAAGATTTGTAGATTATGAGAAATGAATGTTGGAGTAGGACTTGGTCAAAAATCTGAGCACCAAAATGTCTATATTTTTTTTAAGGCATGAAGATGATGAAAATGTTGTGAGATATGAAGTTGTAAATAAAAGCCTGAAGTTTTCACCTTTCGAAAGATTTGGAGTTTTCTAGGAAAGGTTATGGTGGTTTAAAGAGGCACACAATCGTGAGTCCTTTTGCACGATCATATGTAAGAGGTTTCCAGAAGATGAGTTCCAAGCCATTTCAAAAGGATAGGCATTACCCACGAGCCACCAACAAGACCCACCATCATGGGTGCCCACGATTATGTTTGCAACCCACAATCTTGTGCCCCAAACTCTTGATAATGGTTGTCAACATGATGACGCCATTTTGACAGAAAACTAGCCATTTTTTGTTTGGGTTAGCGAAAAAATCGAACCGACCGTAAACCGAACTGAAAATGTGGTTAACCGAACCGACAGTTTAGGTTACGATTTTTAATTTTTAAAATTTTAGGTTATCGGTTCGGTTACCGTTTCTAATTTAAAAAAACCACGGTTAATAGAACCAAACCAGTTATACCTAGACACAATAAATAAATAAATATTTATACGTACGTTTGTATACATATATGCAAACATAACTCAAACAATATATATATTTAGTAAAATTATATCTTTTATAATATACATCTAATTTTTATTAATATATGATTTTTAAAAATATTTATTTTGGTCATATATATATATATATATATATATATATATATATATATATATATATATATGAAATAATTGTTAAAATCTTGAACTATTAATCATTTTTAATATTTGGATCAATTAGTTATAAATAATTTATACTAATATTGTTTTGGATCAATTAGTTATAAATAATTTATACTAATATTGTTCTTTCTAATATAAACTTTATTCTAATGGTTAAATTAAAATCTGATTAGATCAATTAATTTTAAATAATTTATACCATTATTGTTCTTTTTAATATAAACTTTTTTATAACGGGTAACAGAAAAACCGATATCGGGTAACCGTTTTTTTCGGTTAACCGATCTTTAGGTTACCCAATATTTAGGTTAGGTTTTTGATTCATGATTTTAAAAAACGGAGCCACACGGTCAATTTTTTTTGGTGCTCACGGTTCGGTTAATCGAGCCATGCTCACCCCTAATTTTTGTGAGTAACGGCTCTATTTTTCTTGGGAAGCTATATAAGCTCATTTAGGATATCAAAACCATTAAAAAAAATGTTCTAAATCATTTTAATCAAGTAAGAAACATTTTTGAATCATCATCA
>CANYLF013279426.1:0-15351 GCA_948193215.1 Bocquillonia castaneifolia
ATTATGGCTGCCCCCACCAGATTCTAAAAGTTAATTTTGATGTTGAAAATTTTGATTACTTCCACCACATAGTAATCTTAATTTTCGATCGACCCCTTTCTTTTCGCATTCCTTTTCAAGGATACACCGATCACATTAATCACTTCTAATTAGTTTGAAGGTAAGTATATGCATTGGTAATTTGGTATATATTATATATGACTGCACAATGCATGCTAAGTTAGAAATATATAGTTAATCAATGAATCCCAACTACCTAGACAAATATTGATGTCTTGACGTAAAAATGATGGAGGAAACCATATTTAGAAAAATATATGCATTATTATTTAGTATATGATTTTATCATATTTTTCTCAAATTTTATTTTTATTTTTATTTCTATTATGCCGTTTCCATTTTAAAAATTTTCCAAAACTTTAACTAATGACTTCCTACAGCAAAATATATTTCCTCAATTGATCATAGGGGTTTTCTATCTCATAAACTAATAATGGAAGTTAATTATTTCATCCTAAAAGTATAATAAATTTTGTTTTTGGAAAAAAAATTATGAAATTTTTATAAGACACATGCGTGTTGAAATTGGACATTTCACATTTTATAGGCTATAAATTAAAACTTGACCTGAAGGTGAACCGGATTGTTAATTGGTTCTTGGTTCGGTCGGTTCAATCACTGATTAATTAATAACAAAGGGCAGATTTAATTTTTCAATCCAATACATTTATTAGTGACTTATAAATAATCTTATAATTTGTTTATTTACTTTAAAAACACATAAATAATGTTCATTATATATTAAAACTTTAATATAATAATATGTTAAAAATATAATATTGTCCTAAAACAACAATACCATATAAGTTCTAACTACTGAAAATTTATAAATTATTATTAGATATTAATTATAAAATAAAAATAATAAAATTTTAATGTTTGAAATTTTGTTAATAGAATTACAACTTATTCTATATTTTTATTCATCAAAATTTATTTAATGAACATCTGTTTTAATAAAACCGAGGTTCATTGAGTCGGTTTGATTTCATCAGTTTTACTGGTTTTACAGGTTTTAAATAGTTCTTAAACTATTTGGTTTTAATGTGTAAACCAGACCGAATTGCTAACTGGTTCTTAGTTCAACTAATCAGACCAACTGGTTTGGTACGGTTTTAAAAATACTTCTATAAAAAGAAATGAAAGTTATGGCAAACTTGAGCCTGAAATGAAGCATTTTGAAAGAGAAGTGATTTATGGTATAAACTGATTTAAATCAAATGGGATTATAATTGAAAATCACTTTTAAGTACGATTTTTTAAAGAGGAAAACATTTAATAATCATAATTTTTAAAACACTTTAAAAGTTTAAGATTGTCATTTTATCCTATTGATTCAAATCAGTTTGTGCCATTCAACATTATTGATTTTGAAATTAGATACATATTATGAGGTAATAAATAAACATAAGTGGAGTTCTAATGGAAATTTGAGGCTGCAAATATTTGGTTAAAGGCTAGTTATAGATCCATCAGCTTCCGCGAACAAAATAGGACCCATAATTCTCAGGCTATGCTTTTAGCCTTAGCCCATTGTGTAGTATACTATAGTGCGTCTTAATAAACATTTTACTGAATTTTCTTTCCCGATATTGCAATAAATTCACAAGAAGTTCACCACGTGGCTGTGCTCTATGATTTTCTTTTTTTCCCCAAAAATAATTAGAATCTATAATTTCTCCACCCCATTTTAATTTCAGCTTTTTTTTTAATATTTCATTAATTAAATATTTTTATCATAAAACAAAATTTGTTTTGATATGGAACACTATAGTCTTACTACATATACGTAAGTATGTACACCACTCCAATATATCTATATCTATAACATATATAAAAGTGGGGGGGGGGAATTGACCCCCTTATCTTTCCCTAATCAACTTATTGATTGGTTCTAATGAATGTTTAAATAGTCATTTACTAATTATCTTAATTAATTAATATTAATTATGAAATTCCTTAATCAATTGGAATTAGGATATATTTATTTAATAATAAAAAATAAAATTCTTAACCAATTAGAATTCAAAAATATTCATAATTATAATTTCAAATAGATATTAAAAAAATATAAAAATTGAAAAGATATATAAATCCATATAACATATGAATTGAGTTAAATTTAATTATAAAATTATAAATTCTTGAAATTATAAATATATATTATTAGAATTAAAATAATAAAATAATATATTAGAAAATTCAGATTTTTAGCATTAAATTTTCACAGTCTGATAGTGTAGAAACTTCGTCGAGCCATAACTTGTACTAGGAAACTCGGAATCGGGTGATTCAAAAGCCTAAATTCAAGAGAAAATCAAGATCTACAACTTTGTGAAGAAGTCATGCCCGTTTGGAGACTATAGATACCCTAAAATTGAGTTACAAGACAGACACTTTATGCAGTCTAAGGAGAAATCCGAATTTTACAATGAATTATTATTTAGAATTAATTAAAATAAGTCCTAATCGTTATAGAATTTGTGACTAGCCTTAGTTAGGTTTTAAGCATTATAAATAGATGTAAACTAAGGCTGGAAAATCAATATCTCTTTTCTCTCTCTAAAAATAAATAAGAAAGCTTAGAAAACTTCATGGTGAATAAGAAAACTCAAGAGCTTCAACGATTAATTCAAGATTAATTAGGTTTTCTCTTTTCCTTCATGAAAAAAATTTTCATAAAGAAGTCGTGGCTATTTGAAGATTGAAAAACGTGAAAAGTGAGTTACAAATCTAAAGTTATGTGTGGTCTTGGCTGAAATCAGAATTTTAAAATAATTAACTATTTGGAATTAATTAACACAATTTTTAATCCTTCTAGGACTTATTCAAAACTGTAGTTAGATTATGATAAATAGATCAAAACAATGAAACTGATTCAATAAAATTTTTAATCATTCAAGCTATTGAATTTTTGTTGGAAATTCAAATTTTTAATGTGAAATTCACAATTTGAAAGTTCAGCACATTTAACGGGCCATAACTTGAGCTAGAAGATTTGGGATTGGAGGATCCAAAAGCCCAAATTCAAGATAAAATCGATATCTGCAACTTTCATGAAGAAGACGTGGCTATTTGAACACTGTAAGTACCTGAAAAGTGAGTCACAAATCAATAGCTTTATTTTTCAACCGTGAATTCTTTATTTGTGCTTAGTTTAGGTATTTTATTTTCTATAGTTATGAACTAAGTATTTAAACTTTACTTAGTAATTAATTTAGATCAATTAGGTTATTTTTTTAGTAGAATTAATGATTAATCAATTTATTTAAATTAAATTCATATTTATATTGAGTTTTTATAGGAAATTCAAATTTTTAATGTGAAATTCGCAAGTCAAAAGTGCGGCACATTTGATGGGCCATAAATTGAGCTAAAAGGCTCAGAATTGAATGATTCAAAAGATTAAATTTAAGAGAAAATCGAGATCTACAACTTTTATAGAGAAGTCGTGGCCATTTGAATACTGCAAAATACTTTAAAAGTGAGTCACAAATCAGAAGATATGTGGAGTCTTGGTTGAAATTCAAATTTTAAAAGGATTAGCTACTTGGAATTGAATGAAACAGAGAATCTAATCTTCTGAGACTTGTGGGCAGCTGTAGTCGGATTTTGAAAGGTATAAATATACCAAGATCAAGACTGAAAAAAAAATGATTGTTCTTCACTCTCTAAAAAAATAATAAAGCTAATTTTACTAATTTTCAATCCTTCAAGCTATTAAAGTATGGTTTGAAGATTTAAGACCTAAAATTAAAAAGGTATATAAAATTTTATTTTTTTACCATAAATTCTTTATATTTGCTTAATTTGGGTATTTTGTTCTATAGTTATGAATTAATTTTTTTTAAATCTTTTTAGTGATCAATTTAGGCGGTTTAGTATAGAAATAAATTTTAATTAGTTTATTTAAATTAAGTTTATATTTATATTGATTTTATGTAGGAAATTTGAATTTTTAATGTGAAATTCTCAAAATTTAGTGATTTAAAGTCTAAATTCAAGAGCAAAATAAGATCTACAACTTTTATGAAGAAATCATGGCTATTTAAAGATTATAAATACCTGAAAAGGTAGTTACAAATCAAAATTTATATGACGTGCAGTTTTGATTGAAATCTAAATTATAAAAGTATCAACTATTTATAATTAATTAGCTTTAAAAAAGTTAACTGTAATTAATTCAAACAAGTGTTAATCCTTCTAAGTCTTGTGGAAAGTTGTAATTAGATTTTGAGATGTATAAATATATCAAAATCAAGACTGAAAAAGAGTTGTCATTCTCTCTAAAAAAATGATTGAACTAATTTTACAAAATTTTTCATCTTTCAAGCCATTAAAGTATATATTAAAGATTGAAAACCAAAAATTAAAATGCATAAATTGAAGATGGAAGACTTACAATAAAAAGGTATATAAATTTTTATTTTTGTACCATAAATTTATTGGTAATCAAGTAATATGATTTATCTTAAAAAATAAGAAAAATAATTTAAAAACATAATTATATCAATAACAAATACCACGTGTAACACGAGTGAAGAAAAAAAACTGGTTAAACTAAAACTAGCAACTCATTGGACCAAAGAAAACTCAAAAAAAAAAAAAAAAAAACTCATTGGACCAAAGACTATCAAGTCGTCTTGTGGGTCATGATACAAACAAACCCTATCTTTCTTTTAGGATGGATGGATGGATAGATGGATCTATGGACTGTAACCATCGGTCTTTTAGAAGACGAATCCAACTATTAGCCCAATACATATTTTGAACTAAAAGACTCCCGCCAAAACCATTGCAAGCTCCACTTGACTTGAACGTTATATTTATAGCCATGATCTAGGAGAAAATTAAGCAAGCGCATTGCAATTTCCAAGTTCTTAAACAGCTGAAAAAAAAAAAAAAAGCAAGAGCATTTGGTACCTAAAGTGGCATCAAAGATGAAGCTGTGTCTGTGGAACGACAATACACTTTTGACTAGTGATAGATCCTATAATTCGAGACAAGAAAAGAAAAAGAGAAAGAAAGAGATGTGCCTACCACAGCAACAAACAAATGGTTCCCTCCAACACCAATAAGCTATTTCAGAAAGTGCCCAAACGATTCCTTAAAAATTACTTTTAAATGGAAAAGGAATGAGATTAGGGACTTTGGGAAGACTTTCAATGAAACCCCATGAATCATCAACAAAACTTTTCAAGAGGCTTATAATTAATTCCCTTTTTTATCCAAGTGAAGCAAATAAGTATGGCATTTGCAACTGTTAAGTCCTATTGGACCCCCGCCCCCCCATCTTGCCTTCAGGCTTTCAATTCCTAAAAGCACTGCCCTCCCCTTTCTCTCTCTCACTTGAGATTGTATTATTATTTTCTTTCAAGTGTTCCAACAGGTCCACCAGTCAAAATGCCAAAAATAACTCGAAAACGAACATCCCATCACATTCAGATGCACACACACACACACATATATGCATGCATCTCCCCTCTATCTCTTCCCAACCAGCAACTCTGCAATTTAAGTATGGTTGAACCAGGGACCAACTGCACCATTCACATGACCATTGCTGTGGATTCCAACACCATTTGGTATGAGTGAAGGAGGCAATCCAACTGCCATTGTAGGTGGAGCTGCAGGATACAAACCATGATTGTGTGGTAGGGTGTGGGGACTCACAAGAGGACTCGCAGCCGGACTCCCCTTACGCTGTTGAAGAGCATGGATCTGCCTAAGCCCCTCCTCATGTATACGTGATATTGTCTCTAACTCCTTCATTGATAGAGCTTCCAAGCCAGCGCCATAAAGAGGAGCATGTCGCGACATTTCTTCTTGAAGGGAAGCCTCCAGGGTGTGAATGTATTGCTGCAAACAAAAATGAGTTAACCTTGAACCATCTCTAGTCCACTAGAGAAACAAGACACGGTTGAAAAAATACAAGACTTCTTCAGAGAATGGGAGCAACGGAAAGGAGGCAGTTACACAATCAAAAGAACACTCGGAGAAAACAATAGCCATTTAAGATACTTCCTAAAAGCTGAAATACTCTACACTCAAAGTTCAAATCAAAACCATTGATCAAAAGATAACCTATGCATCAATACCAGATCAAGGGGATTGAAAGCACCTCCTGTGTTCATTTTATTATTTTAATTTAGTCATCCAAAGGCCAAGTAGCATGATAAAGCCCTTCCGCACCCCCATCACAAAAATGTTCAATCATCAGATCACCAATGGACTTGCCAAGTTCTAACCTGGGACATGCAATCCTACTATTTCAACTAACTATTTGTTGAGTCCATCCATCACACATACAATCCTAAATCAGTCAAGTTTGTGCCTAAATATCCTCAAAATTCTCAAGTCCGTTTCCTAATAAGAACGACATCTAATAAATCCAAGAGAAGCTTGAGACAGTTGGGACTGCAAGTTTGACTAAGAAAGCACTACACAAAGCAGATTTTCATGATTAGACAGAACAAGATGACCGTTATGAATAAGAAACAGAGTCAGACAAGAAATTATGTAAAAGCAAAAACCTGGCAGGCCTGCAATTTTGATTCCATGCCATCAATATATGCTTCACACCTAGCAACCTGCTCTTCTTTCTCCCTCTTCTCTCCCTCGGTTTGCCCAACTGTTTGGGTCAATCTCCGGACTTCATCCTCTAATGACTGTCGGATTTCCTCCCGAGTTACATTCTCTGTGGCAAACCGTTTCAGTTCCTCATCAAATCTTTTCCGTGCAGCTTCAGCACTCTTCAGCCTTTCAGCAAGTGCATTTTTCTCCTTCACCACTCTCTGTCACATTCACAGATAATTGTCTCAAAAGGCAGAAAAAACTAAAACCAGGACATGACCAATCAATATCCTTTCCAATCCATCTGTCTCTTCACCCCAAGTAAACAACAAATGATAGGACCTCAGGGATCAACAATCAAAAACAGAAGAAAAATATACACCAAAAGAAGGTGAAGAAAAGAAGCATGTGTCCGTGTGTGTATGTAGGAGAATGAATGAAAAGATACTTCTATTCTACCTTCAATTCATCCCGTTTCCGAGACTTCAATTGAGAAAGCTGTGTTTCGGCATCATGCAGACGATCCTGAAGAACTTTCTTTTCTGCTGTAAGCTTGGCAATTTCTTCATCCCGCTCTGAGCGCAGCCATTCAAGCTGACTTTCAACTTCTTGCATTTGTTCAGTGAGTTCCTTCTTTTCCCGAGCAGAGCGATCAATCTCAACCCTCGTTTCAGACTGCCATCAATAGAGGTGTCAATTCTAATAAATGCCAAAAGCTCATTAGTTCAGACAGCATTTCAGTAGACCATATCATCAATCGAAAAGAATGAGGTACCTTGAGTCGATTGTTAGTGGCCTCTGACTCGGTCAATTTTTGTGATAAAGTAGCTTTTTCCCGAACCATATTAGAAATTTCTGCCTTTCTCTCTTCACGCATGCGCATGATTTCATCCTCACTAGCACATAACTGGTGCCAAAGAGCTGCCCTATCAACATTTGCAAGTTCAGCAACCTCCCGCATCATGCTCATGACAGGTTTAACAATTTCCTGTTCCTCACAGACCAAAATAACCAATATATCCAAGTCCAAATCCATGTCACGACTATTATCAGTGGTACTGGTGGCACGATCAACTAGTCTCTTTAGCATCCTCTCTCTGTAGGATACATCAGCATACCATTTTAACAATATTGTGTACAGCATTTTCACAAACTCTTTCACACAAGGGTCCCTTGAAAGGGATAATGTCTCAGCAAGGCCAAGAACAACATTAAAATCATCCCTTGGGATTCTCAACTGTTCGCTGGCTTCTCCTTCAATGACACCATCTGAATGCTGAAAATTATCAGAAACAAATCTTGCACTGAAATTCAATCTCTGAGTAAGACGCCTTTCCAAGACCATGGCTACAGATTGAGCCACAATAGCCCCTCGGGCTACAGCTCTCTCAAATGTTTGAGAAGCCTCAACAGCAAGACAAGGTATAGATAGCATCTCAATCAAGATATAAATATCAGAAAAATGACATGCTGCGTGAAAAGCCTGCTCATCCACCACATGCAACCTCTCAGGAGTTGGCCCATTTTCACCAAACAGGAAAAGCCCAGAAGGTAATGCAGAACTGTCATCCCCAAAGTCACCGTCGCATTCAATATCCCTAAGTATGGTTTCAGCAACATCTCCCCAACTATTTACAGTTTTACTCAAAAAATCCAGGACACAAGGTGAGACCTCAACACCCAATGTTTTTAGCCTAACTCGGACAGCCCTGACCTACAAACAAAAGCAGAAGACAGTTGAATAAGAAAAGGAAATCTGAAACAGTTGAATAAGAAATTTGAGACAAAAGTAGTTACAGCTTCAGGAAGATGTTGGCACTGGGATGCAGCTTTAAATATAAAATCTATGGTTGCAGCAAGAGGTTCATCATTTGAGTCAGCCAAAAGCTCAAATGACTGAAACAGAATGCGCTCCCAAACATCGCAACCACATTCCAGTTGACCAAGAGCACAAAAAACCTGGGAAATGAAAACCACCCTGGTCACGCAATGAAATTTTTGTAGTAAAAGATCACCAAAGATTAGTACAAGCACATGATAATCAAAAGGGATAGATGCTGCAAATATGCTTATTTAGCTTTGGTGCCTTTTTCGTCTGCCCAAACAACACAACCTAGTGAAGCAAATAGATCATAGAAGTAAAAGAACAAAACACTTCGGGCAAGGATATCTTACAGGTATCCGCAATGCAGGTTCCGCATCAGGTTTTTGTAGTCTTTCAAGAAGTGCACAAGCTACAAGTGGATGCTCTGAATGCTCAACCAACTTGGGAACTAAAGCTACTAGATCAGGCTGCAGATGTTTTGGAGCTTTATCCAATACAAGAGCAATTTTTTGTGCAGACTGAGGCCTTCGTCGTGGCTCAGGACAGCCTTGCGGAACAGCTCCATCAAGGGCTCTCAGCGAGTTTACAATCAATCCTAAGAGCTCCTCAGATTGTTCTGGCCACTTGGTCTGAAAGTTCAATTTTCCAGTTGGTACATATCAAAGAAGTAAGATCAGAAGATTGCCACTCATGCAATTGGTAAAGAAGAATACCTTAGAGCGATGAGAAGCACTTTCCAAAGAACCTCCAGCTGTTGTAATTGGAGGATAAATAGTCTGTCCAGGAGAAGCTTTCCCATGCATATCAGCACCATTTGCATCAGAACTTTGTACAGCGGAGGCACTAGTAGTATCATCTACACTAGAATCCAATCTCTCATTTACATGAAATTGAGCAGATTCTGTTGCTCCACTTTCCCTATCAGATTCCAATGGGCTGGCAGCACCACTACCATCAACAGAAGGCTTAGAATACACATCAGATGAGTCATCATTGGAACTCCCTTCTGAAGGTTGACAACATTCAACCATGATGTCCAAAAGTAAATCAATTATTGCTTGCTGCAAAACCTTAACTCCCATTAACAGATTCATCAAGCTGGGGGAAGATTCATCAGCTTTTGTGCCCTTCTTTCCATCATTGCTACTAGAGAGCTTTGTTGGAAGAAGCAAACGCTTTACTTTAGCAGGATCATCTAGATAAACACGTAATCCAGTTAGAAAACCAGCGATAGCACCAGCATCCATTAGTAGCTTTTCCCTCAATGTAACCTGTGGTTGAGAAGGATTATCTCCATATGTAAGGTGAAACCCAGCTCTAGAAAGAAGGTTCCTAAAGATATCTTCTTCATCACCACTTATTCCTTCACTGTCTTCAGAATCAATAAGTTCATCAGGATCAGTTGTTAATGCATCCTGATCATCCTCAGAGGCAAAAACCTAAGAATAGTAAAACAACAGTCAGTAGGCCAGTTACTAAGAAGATGTTTAATATGATTATCCTATAAAAAAAACCTCAGAATTAATATAATCACCTCTCCAAAAACTTACAACAGCATGTCTACAAATGCCCAAGAATATAAGAGCAACTATTTAAGCATGAATAACAGGAGCAACTACTTGAGCATGACTAACAGGAGCAACTATTTAAACATTAATAAGCAATTTCCTCATGTGTCAATTACTCATAGTGAAAAGCATATTAATGGTCATCACTTTGGATAAGAGAATGACATAAATACTTACCTCTAGATCTGAAAACTCAAACCAAGGACAGCAGTCCAATATCTCACAAACAAAAACAACAGTGTCACGCACAAGGAAACCCGCATCTGCTTCTAGCATATCAGACACCTTCATAAATTGCAGGACAGAGTTATTCCATGTCTTTGTACAAATAGAAGACTCCTTCCACACAGTTTTGGCTGGATTCTTTTGATTAACCACAGCCATCCTATATCTGACCCAAAAATTTTTATCTGGATCACTACCAACTGACTGATCACTCTCTAAATAAATACATATGGTGTCAAAGGATTCATACACACCTGCATCAGGAAAAATATGGACCATCAATTGAATAGAAAAGGAGACAACGAGAATCATAATGTCAGCAGAGGACCAGAGATGAAAACCCACCAATCCGAAGCTCACATCCACCAGCCTGAAAGAACTTGCTGAAAATTTTCCTGGTTTCCATTATTTCTTTAAAAGACAAGAAGTTTTCCACCTTCCATGTAAATGAACTTCTTTTTCCAGCCCTATCAATCAGGTTCCCAGGAATAGTTCCCTCAATATCCTGTTCAGTAAAATCCTGCATCACTGATGTCTCTTTCAAAATGAGAACCTCTGCAGAGAACACAACTGTATCCTGAACAAGAAACCCGGAATCCTGATCAAATAAGCTAGTGAGCGTAACAAATTCACGCCAACCCCAATCTTTAGCAGCTTTGGAGTAGCGATTCTGAGATTCCTTAGTGACAGACTTTTCTTCCATCCTCTGGTTCATCACCGACAGGCGATGGCTCACAAAACAACTCCAATCACTTGAAGTATTCCGCGAATCTGTAACTTCAAGAAACACTGAAAGGTGGCATGGTGGCTGAGACTGCCCTGATACCACCAACCATACAGGAAAATCTCATTAGTTTACTTTGATACCACCGAATATATAAGAATCAATCATCAGTTTACTCTCCTACTCAATCTAAGCAATTATCAGTTTGCCTCGCATATTCCAGCATCTGAATATAAATATATGAAGGCAAGCATTGCCATTATTTCCTTTAATGCTAGTTGGTAACTCTAAGCACAAGAATCAACAATTCAGCATAGGCATTAAATCATGGAAGTAAGAAAAACTGAATGTGCACTATACTATCATCTAAAAGTCATTTAAGTTAAAATACTTTCAGCCACAGAGATAAAAGGATAAGCAGTCTCCAGCAAATACATGGTAAGTAAGCAAATGTGTCACCAACATAAGCATCACAATTAGGCTTTAAATAAGCTCAACACAAAGGATCAGCATTGAGAAAGCAGCCAAAATTAATTAATGTCCTTCCTTATCAATTCTAAAACAGCCAAAATTTATTAATTGTTCCAAAGTTTACATATAAAAGTAAGGATTACAAACATGTTAATTGAAACCGGCCATAGACATCAAAAATTTTGCATTACCTCGGGGATACACAATGAGACGACAATCCCGGTTACCAATCTGAAACCTCCTACTCTTTATGCAAAGACCTGTGATCTTCCTCTTTTTCAAAAGATCCTTCAACCTCGTAAAATTCTCAATCCGCCAAGTAAATTTCCCCATATGGCCATCAGATTTCCGTGCCCCGCTCCCACTCCTCCCTCCAATCAAGCCACCGTTCTTTGAAAAGCTACTAAACTCTTTAATGACATGAAATGAAGTACTAAAGACCGCAGTATCATCCACCAAAAACCCAGAGTCGACCCCAACAAAATCAGACATCTTCATATAATCATTCCAACCCAAACTGGTATTGTCCCCAGTCTTATTATCAGCAGCAAATCGTCCATACGAGTCCCTATGCATATGATTAGACCCAGGTTTCTGATTCAAAACAGACATTCTAAACAAACACCAACAACTCCGATCAGAAACAACGGTAGTCTTCTCAGTATCCTTGCTCTCCAAACACATAGACAGATAATCAACACCATTGACGGAACTCTGGTAAACACTGATCCTCAAATTACACTCACCAGCAGGAAAAACCGGACTCATAATCTTCTGCGTCTTAATCATCTCCTTAAACAAACTAAAATTATGCACTTTCCAAGTAAATTTACCACTCAAGACATCAGAAACAGGGCCGGCAACAACAGGAGACAAAGAAGTTAAGGATATAACAGGAGACGACAGTGAAGATGAATAGGAATTCATTGCAACAGGCAACTCATTATTAGTATAACTAACAGTAGCATTACTATTATTATCGCGAACAAAACTAACAGACTCGTTGAGAATCAAAATATCAGCAGTTATAAGAACAGAAGAACAAGAATCACTATTAATATAATTGCTGCTATTACTAGTGCTACTGCTGCTACTAATGTTATTAAATAAATAACCTAATTTAGGATCAAAAATAGTATTAGAAGGAGTAAAATCGCACCAGCCGTGGGATTTTTTCTTACTAGAGAAACGGTGCCAAGAATCACGATGTATAGTTTTGGAATCATCAATTAGGTTAACAATAGAGAGGCGGTAACTGGCGAAACAGTCCCATTTAGAAGAAGAAGTACCGCGAGGGTCCATGATTTGCAGATAAATAGAGATATAACCAGGCAATGCCTGTGAGTCACCTTTGGGGTAAATTAGTAAACGACAATCGTAACCGCCTACCTCGAAATATTTACTCCATAATGCCCTTGCTTTTATTTTCGGTAAATTATTTACTGTCCATTTACATATTGCCCAATATTCTCCTTTTCGATCTACGGTTACCGTTTCTTGTGCTCCTCCGTAACTTCCTCCTCCTCCACCGCCATCTCTTGCTGTCCCTGTTATTATGTCCTCTCCAGCTTGTGCTGTTGTTGTTGTGGTTGCTGTCTGTTCTGCTGTTGTAACGGCGGCGGATGGCGGAGGTGACGACAGCACCGCCTCCGATGAAGTGTGCTTCATTTGATTGGCGTGTGTGTGTGTTTTTTGATCAATAGAGATAGAGAGAGAGGTTTGATATTCTATTGTTATTGTTGTTGTTTTTGTTATTGTTGTTTGTGTTGTGGTTAGAAAGGGTAAGATTGGGCTTTGGACGATTGGCGGCGCATTTTAGTTAACCTGCGCTTCTTTTATTAAAAGTGTGAAGAGGAGGAGGTGGTGGTGCTGCTGCTATAGTACGGGCGTGTGCAGGTTTTGTTGTGTAAGACAGGCTTGTGTATGTCGTTGAACTGTCAGATTTATTTATGGGCCCATATCCTTTTGAGGTATGGGAGCTGGTTATATTTAGCCTGCATAGTGTTGAATCCACGTCTTGTACGTTAGGATGTGAACACGTCAGCGTTAATTGAATTTTTTTTAGTTTAGGGAAATTGGGTCCCATTCTAGAAAGAGCATAGGAGGAAAAGGGTTTCGTTTCGTTGGCCTTGATTGTGTGATTGGAGGGACTGATAATGATTCTAGGTGGTGATGCGCATATGCTATACTTTAGACCCTTTGTTTAAAACCGTTGAATTAATTCATTTTTTTTATAATTCCGTTGAATTTTAATTCATATGCAAGTGATTTACTTGTTTTTCCTAATTTATGCGGTATTTTTACAGGTTGAAAATCATGTTACTGTCATTTTCCTATGAGAAAAATCTGTCATTACATTCAAGATAAAAAAAAAAAAAGTTAGCTAAATTATAGACTGTATCGCTCTTATCATAGTAGATTACATCTAAACCTTTTATTTTTACAAAAACCGACTCAATTATCAAGAGAAATTTATACATGAAAGTATTTCATTGTGACGGATTCCATATATAGGTACAATAAAATACTTTTATATATAAATATTATTTTAGATGCCTTCTAGAGTTACTTTAATTTTTACAAAGTAACTTAACTTGATCATCTTATTACCATTTGATGAGATCATGACACTTTAATCTAATAGTGATGAATTGATCAAGTAATATTACTTTGTTAAAAGTAAAGTAATCGTAGAATTTCTCGTTATTTTATATATAAATATTCCATATATGTATGGTACAATAAAATACTTTCATATATAAATATTATTTTATAATAAATATTCCATATATGTATATGATATGTTTGGAATCCGTCACAATGAATTACTTTCATGTATAAATTTCTCTTGATAATTGAGTCGGTTTTGTAACTATGCTTAACTAGGTTTTTGTGGTTAATTTTTCCAATTTTTTAAAGCTATGAAAGAGCCTGAAATGGGTCCACTCGTACCAAAGGATCCAAATATTCTACGTTGTTTTTTTTATTATGGGCCAAACAATCTTGTTTTCCTGTTTGATCATCCAAATAATCCCACTATGTGAAGATTTTGGAACTGTGATTGAAATTCAATTTTTTATAAGCTTAATTTGATTTGTTCAAACTATAGAAAATAATAATAACGATAATAAGAACAAAGCTTGAACAAAATTATAAACTTAAATAATTATTAATCCTTCTGAATTCAAACTGAACATCAATTATCCATCATACTCTTGATTAGTTTTCATTGTCTGGACAATAAGAGATAATACATATTACGGTCAATATATAAGTGTTATTATAAAAAAAAATCATGCTAAAAATTTTGTATCGTCAAGGTCAAGACATTGATGGGTTGTCTTGGTGACAAATTGAGGCACGGAAAATGGTTATGATTAGTGAGATTAATTTAACTATTAAATTTATTTTAATTTCTTAAGTTGAAATAAATAATACTCAATACTTATATATGAAAATAAACAATCTACTAAATAATAAAACACATAAATTTACATTATTAATAATGAATTATTTTCATATTAAAATCAAAATAGTTAAAAAATTAAATGATTAAATAATAATTTTACATAAAGAAACATTACGAATTTAAATTATCATATTGAATTAAAAATAATTAATTATAAAATAGGATGTAGACAAAAAATAAATTTAGTTAAAATTTTAGATAAAATAATTTATATTAGCAATGAATTAAGTTTAGAAGAAATACAAATATACATATACATAAATACTCTTTAAAATTATATACCCACTTTTGAACTAATTAAAATATTTAAATTTCAAATAAATTAATTTATATTAATAAATATTCATTTTTTTTCAAACATTTTTTTCTCTTAAAATACATTTCTTATAGAAGTACTTTTATAAGTAGTATATAGAAATAATTTTAAATAAAAAAA
>CANYLF013282124.1:0-15410 GCA_948193215.1 Bocquillonia castaneifolia
TCTCTGGCTAAATACTGCGCCTGCTGCTCTTCCCAAATCCTTACCTTCACAGAGAAAACTCAGTCACATCTCCTTCTCATAACATAAAACCCTTCTCTTTAACCTTTTCTTTTATTATCACAAAAGCCAAACTGACAGTTGGTGTAGTAGAAGATAGATTTATTTATGTATTTGTCTCTCTAAATTATTTTTGTTAACCCCCCAAAGCCCGAAAGAGCCTACCATCCATCCAGTAACAATGGCAGGATCATCACAGTCCTACTTAGAGTAAAATTATTTTAACTAAACATTTAAAAAAAAAAAACCCAATTCTCTCTCTCTCCTTTTCTTCTGATCAAATTTCAGAGCTTTTTTTGACCCCACCTTCTCTTACATAACACCTACATACACCACCACCACCAACAATAACATACATAGATATATTAAACCTTTTTTTTTTCCCTAGACTTATCATACCCTCTTTCTTCTTTGATTGTCATCCAACCGAAAATTTAAAAGTATTAATATTTTGCGTTGGATTTTAATATTTTGTATGTTTTTATAAGATTGCGTAGTAAATACATATAAATATATATATTTTCATTTTCTTGATTTTAAACCTGATACAGTTGTGGCTACTACAAGGAGTAGACAGCTCTTATCCGATTCCGGAGCCTTTGCAGACTGGGCTGCTACATCTTCTTCAGGCATCCGTGCCGCAGGCCCGGACGACCTCTCTCTCGGCTTCAATGCCGGACCCACAGCAGCTGCTGCAGCCGCCGGACCCACCGGCCCATCTTGGCCGAACTCAGCAAGAAGCATAAATTATGGCATACCTCCTGAAATGGGAATGTTTGTAGTGGCTCCTGCTGCTTCTTTTAATCATCACCACCACCATCATCACCAGCATCATGATTCTTCTTCTATTAATCTTGCCACTGCTGATCATCAAATCAATGGTTCCAATGCTGCCACTGCTCTTGGTGTGGGTGTTGGTGTGGGTGTTATTCCACTTCTTACAGCTACTCCGTGTCTTGCGCCACAAAACATGGATGATCAAGATTTGCTCACTGGTGGGCGTAATAAGATAAGTGGAATCCAGTTTTGGCAGAATCAGAATCAATGCAATATTAAGAAAACTACTACTCCTGCTTCAATTCTTGATCACCATAATACTAATGCTCCAGCTAATCTGCTTCAAACTGTTAGTAACAATAATAACAGTGGTGGTGGTATTGGTGGTAATTCAGCTTCATCTGGTTCAACGACATGTCAAGATTGTGGCAACCAAGCCAAGAAAGATTGCAACTTTAGAAGGTGTAGAACTTGCTGTAAGAGTCGTGGTTATGATTGTACTACTCACGTGAAAAGCACATGGGTACCGGCTCAAAGGAGGAGAGAGCGTCAGTTAATGGCGTCTGCAGGTGTTGGTGGTGGCGGTGCTGGTTCATCTGGGTCTACTTCCGGTGTCAAGAAACCTAGACTTATTAACTCACAAACTACCACTACTTCTCATACTTCTACTTCTAATACCACTCCTCCTAGAAGCTTTGATACTAGCTCTAGTCAGCAAGGTTTGAGCTTTATTTTTTTGTTGCTCTTTTGTGCTTTTTCACAGTTTGTTCAGTGTAGATACAAGAATGATCTAGGGTTGTTTAAAAAAAGATGAAATTTTGAATAGGGTTTGTTAACTTTCTTGCAGATGTGAGCTTTAAAGAAGCATTGCCTGGTCAAGTACGTGCACCAGCGGTATTTAAGTGTGTTAGAGTGACAGCTATGGATGATGGTGAAGATGAGTTTGCATATCAAGCTGTGGTTAAAATTGGTGGTCATGTGTTTAAAGGGTTTCTATACGATCAAGGAGTTGAATCAAGAGAAGGGTTCCCTAACTTATCAGAATTGCATTTGGGTGGTGGTGCTGGCGGCAGCGGTGGTGGTGGAGGTGATGGTGGAGGGAGGAATGGAGGTTCTTCATCTTCACCAATTATTGATCCATCAGATGTTTATGGTGCATCTGGTGGAGGGTTACTTGGAGGCTCAGCTTATGGTAATCCCTTGAGTTGAGGTTTACTTTGAAGGTTTGGCATTTCTTCTGGCCTCTAATGTTTCCTATATGTTGGCTAATTAATATCAATAGGATATTGGTAAGTTGCTCTTTCTAGATTTGTATTTTGTTAACTTTCAAATCAATAGGATATTATGTCTTTCAAATTAATTTTCAGCTTCTTGTTTGTATTGGTTTTTCTTCTTGCTCCTCATGTTTGTTTCCCTTGTGTAACTGCACTGAGAGGATCATCTCATGCCAAAAAAGAAGCTGCATTTTCTCACTATTAGAGAGTATTTCCTGTATCAAATTCTAGAAAAAGAAGTAGATAATAAAAGCTGAAGAAAAAAATCTTTGTTCGATCTTCTAGATATATCAGTTCTTAAAATTTGTGTTGATAAAATCACTATGCTTTTATTGAAGTTGTAGCCTTCTTTTTTTTTTTTTTTCCTTCTCAAAATTTATTGTTTTTTTCTTTTTGTTCAATAGAGTGAGTTTTGTTTGACAAAGGTGAGATCTACAGTATAAAGTATTTTCCATCATCAAAAGACATTTTGTCACTAACCTTAGCTTTCATGTGTTGCAATTTTGTCTTGCCCGTGTTCACTATTCCACTCATGCTTAGCTTTTAGACATAAATTGCTTGTTATTGTTGTACGAAGTTCCCTATTTATGCCGTATAATAACTTCCTTTGCTCCATCATTTGTATTATTCCCATCATATAATACATATACATAGATATACACAGTCAAGAGTTTTCTGGCTAACATTTTGTTGCACCATTTTATTTTTTCTTGTTGGGTTAGTTCGGTTAGAATGGTTCTTCATCAACTATAGAAGTAAATGTGGAATCCATCATTATTAGTTCTCTTTTAGACTTTAGCATGAGAAGTAGTTGCTATGTCACCATCATAAATTGCCAAACAAGAAAGAGCATTACATGGATGTCATTTTCATACCACTTCACTTCTTGTAAACATTTTTATAATATGGACAACCTTGCAATTGCATGGATTCATAAAACACATGGTGTACTTCTTTTTCCTTTCTATTGAAAATCCTTCCCACCCAGTTTGAGTATTAGACTTGTATCTTCCTTTATTTCATCTAAATATTTAATTTTTGCAGGTTATATTTGGGTTTGGTTTTTGGGAACATTTGAGTCTCATGTTTTTGCATCTATGGCACCTCATTTGGATTCATGATCTTTATTCCTGTCCTCTACCTGCTCCATTATATTTGATGAAATGAACTTGCTTGCACTTTCTTGATCTGATTTTTTTAATTCTTTCTGTTTCCGATGTCATGTGTGTATACGGTGAATCGAATATTTCAACAATATTATATGTCAAGTTTTTTGTTTTTCTTATTGTTCTTTAATCTGGCATTTTTATCTTATTTGTGCCTTTTGTGATCATTATTAATCGTTGCATTTGGCTTTTAATGATAATTTATTCCTAGAGAGTTGCTTCATTAATTATGTGACTTATCCTTTAGCTATAATTTTGTGTACAAATGTTGACTAATGAAGAATTAATTAAAGTGATGCATGTATTTAATGCTTTGCTTGGCTTTTTCCTTTCCGTCCACTGCTATATTGTCTCTCATTAGATCTCTCCATTTATTTATTTTAAGTTGATAGATTTTGTCATGTGAATGTTCATTATTATTTTTTTGTTTATATAAATATTGATTACTTTTTTATTGTTAAATGTTTAATATGCTGCATGCCAAACTATGCATGAACGATCGGAGCATAGACATTCCCATTGGAGCTTGTTGCAAACTTTCTTTTCTTCTTTCTTTCCATCTTTATGTTTTTAATTCATTTCTTTTTTATTTTCCTATTAAAAAAAATAGCAACTTTATTAGATTGCTTGTGTATATTGCAGAAGACAACACAGACAACACTGCCTATTTGATGAGAAGCACAAGCATTTGTTATTGTATGCTCACTAATTGGTTGACAGTTTGATGTGTGCTGGGAGATGGATTATTTTTAACATTACTGTCCATATCTGTTGCTTGCTCTTTAGTCCATAATTTTATGATATAACTTTTTCTGGCCTATTCTCTGGCATTTTTTGAAAGGATGATAAAGTTTGTTCTGCCATTTATGGGATATAGCTTGTTTCACACCATGCCTGTACATTTATGGGGTCATGTCAATCAATTCCTTGATTTATATCTCTATACATATATTTTTTTTTTCATTTTCAGAAGTTTCATATATAGTTCTTTTGCATAAATAATGGTGCACTTTATTTTATTAAAATGTGAGTAATGCTTTCATGTAGTTTGAAGCAGTAAAATGACAATCTAACCTGTTTATATTATTTAATTTTTGGGCAGCTAGCTTGCACTATGTCCTTTTAGTTACAAAGAAAAGTTTTCCTTCTGCTTATTCTGCATGCTTTTATACTAGGGTACTATAGTAAGAACATAAATTCATAGTTTTTCATCTTTGAACAAATATCAGCAACAAATTTATTGGACATTAACAAGTACTTTGTAGTTATTGTTTGCTTAGGAGGTTTCCAACTGGGATATTTACATATTTTTTGGTGTTGAACAGACCTTATAATCTTTAACTTTTGCTTTGTAAAAATTCTGTGATTGAATGATTGGAGCTAGGATAATTTTTATATGATTGTCCATGAGTCAATGAAAGGACAAATTACAGTACGATACTAAATTTTACATTGTCTATACCTCTACATCCGAATCAAATTGGAGAATGAATGAGATTTATTAGCTTTTATCATATTAAAACTCTCTTATTATGTTTACAACTTAATTATATTTTTTCTTGATCTTTTTTCTTATCTAGAATGACTGAAATACTTTTTACTGTCCTTGGTGAAATGTAATAGCTGGCTAATTCTTTCAGTTTTTGTTGCAATTCTGATTGTTTTTTTTTTTTTTTGAGAGATTGCAATTCTGATTGTTGGTTTACTTGTCATTGCTCAAATTTTGTGTACATTTCTACAGTCTGTCCTTGTACATAGCATTGGACAATTCTGATGAGTTGTTTAAATTTCACCATTTGACATGATCTGATGTGATTGGATCATTTATGTTTTTGTTGCTTTGTTGTCAATTCAGGAAAAATACCATAAGTATGACTAGTCTTATACTTGCACAATTCTTTATAAAAAATATCAGTTATTTTTTCAAGTTCCAATATTTCATGTGCTACAAAATTACTCCAACTATTGAGCTATGTATATATGCACCCTTGGTTAGTTTATTATTGGACTGTAGGCATTATTAGATGCATATGCTAATTCTTTTGACCTTGGAAGTTTTTTTTTCACTGTGCAGCCTCCCTGCAGAGTTGACCCTTTCATTTTAGAACTGGAACTCACCGTTTCCTTGTATTAACTCTACATTAGTGACACATTTTTTCTGATGCTGAAAATGTCAACTGCCAAATAATACGTACATTTAATTATTTGCTCATCTCTATGTTCTTCAATATTGTTTTAATTTTCAGTTCTTCTATGGCTTAGTGTTGAAATTGTCTGCATTTTTGCTTGGACTTCTGATAGCATCATTGTTGTTTGCAGCCTTGTACCCTATATATGTGTATGCTGTATCAAAGATCAATCATGCATGTGATGACATTTTTACTGTGAAGTCATTTAAAAATTCTTGTTTCCAATGTTTTGCTTTTGTGGTGTTGTCTTGTTCAGTAACATTTTTAATGGAATTAAAAATTCAGTTTTCATGAAACAGCATTATTCTTTTTTACGGCTTCTAAAATTGTCAGGTCTCTGTTGGTTTCACTATCCAATCTATAGTAGATAAAATAAGACAGGAATGTAGTGCCTGATATTGAGCAGTCATGTCTTAAAATTCTGGATTTTGTTTTGCGGTTGGAAGCTATGATAATCCTAATAGAATATTTTCAGCAGAATGTTTCTTTATATGAATGGATGGACAACATTCAAAGGATGCCCTAGAGTTTTAGGGTTGGTTTGGTTCAATTCTAGCGTGAAATTTAATTCATTAACAATTCTAGTGTTCATTTATTTACTTATATCAAATTCTAAAGTTTTGAAAAAATAGTGTAACAAATGATCATTTATACCGAACACATGAATTATGGATTTGAAAATGAATTTCACAAAATTTCATGGAATTTATTTATACCGAACAAACTTTGATGATTTTCTGTAAAACTGAACATTGAAATGCAGAAGAACAAGGTTTTTAGATGTATGATTTTGTGGTTGTAACTGAATCTTATTAGTGAATGGAATGGATTACTTTTCTGTCAGCTTTGAAGTTTCTACTGAACATAAGAAACTGCTTTTTCTATTTCATGCTTGCAGTAATATGCATAGAGTAATTGCATATAAGCAGCATCATGGAATCTATTAAGATTAGTGCAGCCTTTTCTTCTTTAAAATGTGGAGAGAAGAGCCAACAAAAATTAAAGATTGGATAAGTACGGCAGTACATTTAGCCTACAATCTGTGTGTAGACATTGTATAAAGTTGCAACTGAAGTGCAAATGCAATGCATGTACCCACAAAGTGCACCAACTCATCTGTAAGTTTTTAATATTAAAAGCAATAAAAGTAAAGGAGAAATCAAAAGCGTAAAGAATTTATCTTTGTTCTGTTACTTTATTTTTTTATTTGTTTCAAGCAAAGCAAGCAACACCCACTCGGACTTAAAACAAAAGGGCATCTCCTACATATTATTATTATTATTGTGTTTTTTTAATGGAACTGTTTTTTGAGTGGCAGAGTTTCAGAAAGCACTTCATGTTGTGTGAAGTAATATATAGATATAAATGATACCCCCTTCAATTTCCAAAGTGACAGTTTCCTGAAATGTATATTGCTCTCCAAATGCATATGTAGATAGTTTTTTTTGCAGTGGCCAAGGCCAAGAGAAGATCTTGTACAGAGATTCGACTTTTCTAATTATTATTTCTTGTCCCACACTTCCAAAGTGAATGCAATGCGATTCTTCCACCAATGTTTATAAAATTCTTTGCCACTTGTGTGGAGTGAGTGCACTGGTAGGAAAGGTAGAGTAAAGATAAGTTGTAGTAGTAGAAGATATATATGGTGATGCTGATTTGGAGACTGGTATATGTATATGTATATAAAGAGTTTTACTGTGTATAATATCCTGCATCCCTTTTGAAGATGTGGCCTTAACTTGAGCTTAGTCAAATAGATGAAAAGGGTACTCCTTGTACCTCTATTACCAACCAACCAGTTTGGAATCAAGAATAATCACTTGGGTATGCCTAGAAATTCTCTAACAGTCGCTCTTTAGTATTTTTGTAACTTTAAATCTTTTCGTAAAATTATTCGACACAAATCTAACGATTAAAAAGTTCAAAGCATATAGAGTTTAATTGTTAATCTGCTCCTTAAACTAATAGTCGGTACAAGTTGTTTTGATCTTTTAATTCTCAACATAATTCATAGTTTTGCTTTTGTAAGCAAAAGTATAATTAGTATTGCTGAAATTTGCACGACATTTTAAAGTGCTCTTCTATTTAATGCTTTGATCGGCCTCATTTTAGGCCTTAATTTCATTGGTCCTTGACGCTAAGTCACCAGAAAGTAAAAGGGTTCTTAGATATAGTTAGTGTCATCACATCAGAACTGACCGATACCTCAGCCAGCTTTACTCAGCTCTCATTTATAGCAAGAGTATTATATTTTTCACTGCTCATGCCCTAAAATATTTGTTGTCTCCACCATTATAAAAGTCCACATTACTCATGACTCGTTAGAATGAGAATGAAACAGACAAAACAAGAGACAAAAGAGAAGGGGATTGCTTCCAAAAATCTTGAACATCTTACATATCTATGCACTACCACTTCTTCTTGAAAGTTCTTGCTTCGAATGTATCAGTGTAAATGCCACAACTTGTCTTCCCATTTTCTCAGTGTTAAAATGATTGCTACCGGCTTGAATTTTTAGTTCAACTCCAATATATATGTCTTCCTATTATAAATATCATAATACACTTTATAGGTGTATGATCCATGTCAATCGAGTTCAAACAAATACAAATTTTTTTGCTATGCACAAATATTTTTAGATTTTTAGTCACATAAACAAATTTATTTGATCCATAATTTATTTTATGCGACCAAATCTTTAATATTCCATCCATTTGACTAATTGTAAAAAAACTCCGTATAGTGGTAAGAATTATGTGAGAGACATGATTCAAATTCTCAGACCCTCACCTAAATAAATAAACATATAGTACTATTAACACTAGCTATTAACTGTCCTAATCTTTAGAGGCAATCTAACACTAGAGGTAGACTAAAAAAAAAAGAAAAGAAAAGTCTATTATTGTTTGGGTAGGATATAAGTGGCAAACTGGCAATGCATGTTTGTATAATGTAAAGGTGGAGAGAATGGATGATCATGTGGTTGGGGAGAGGCAGAGGGTAGTAGTTATACAATTATGGAAGCAAAGGTCCATTTATAATGAGATTTGCTTAACAAATTCTTAACAAATGACACCAAGTTGAATAGTAAAGATTCCCCAGCCCCCACATGGGATTAAAACCCAGCAGCTAATTTTCTACTTTCTTTCATTCTCAAAAGGGTGCGACTGATGTGCCACTGGGGGGCCAATTGCTACCTGTAAATTAATTATGAGATTGAGACATCACCGTTGAGTTCACCCATTTCATTATAAACTTTAGCATATAAACTTGTCCTTGTACTTGTATGCAAAAAAAAAAAAAAAAAGGCAATGCCACCCCAATTTAATTTGTTTGTAAATATTACATACTTATCTTTTTTTTTTTAATTTGTTAGAAAACTCAATTTGACATAAGAATCTTATAACATTATTTCAAACTTCCATTTGTTACAAGCATCTAAAAATGAAGGGAAAGAAATCATAAGGCAAATTGAATTAATACATCTAAAACTGAAATGAAATAAATTATTCGTGTGAATGTTAAATTGAAGTGGGAACAGTCTTAAATAATACAATAAAGAGCTAATTTTTATAGGCCTTATTTGTTTAAGTAAAAAAAACAGCTCATTTTTTTCCAGACATCAAATGAAGGAAGAGGGATTGACTAGTGGTCAAAATCTCCACTGCATGTTATGATATGAATTCTTATTGGCTATAAAATATTTTTATAGCTACAGTTTGACCGATGAAATTGATACTTTAAATCTCTCTTAGCAAGACCAACTTGGGGATCAATCAAATGAAAGGAATCCCATCATGTGAATAAAAACCAATTGTAAATTCTGAAATATAAATAAATATATCCCATAAATTGTTCTCCTCAAATTCAACTCAAAATTTGTCACCTATCACTTGATAAAACACACCTTATTACTTGACTACCCTCGAACTGGTAAAAGAACAGCTCATTCATGTATGTTAAAATTAATAAAATCATAAATTTTTTTTTTACCTGACATGATTATATGCAAGAAACTAGATTCAAAGCCTACTGTGCTTGAAAACGTGAAAAATCACATACATCTTGCTGAGTCTTTGTATTGATAAGATTGTGTACACCATATAAAAATAAATACCATATATAACTATACCTTTGAGTTGACAAGATTAATGTGTTTCAAAGTTTTTAATAACATAATTAATATAAACATTCTTCTGTAAAGAGAGACATAAAATTATAAGCAAAATGAAAATCAAAATAGCCTTTGGATTTGGGAAAAGGACAACAATGATACATCAATTTATAATAAGGGGAAAAAAAGTTGTGCAAAGCACAAGAAGGCATATTTGCAGTGCTGATCGAATAGAAAATTTAAAAATATAGAATATTGCAAAGGTTTCTTTTACGTATACCATTGACACTTTTGATGGTTACGTAGTCACCATTATCTCGTGTATCCTCTTTGCGGGTCTTTTTAAGTACGGGTCTCTGCAACCAGAAACAGGTTAGAGCACAATAGGATGGTGATATTCCGACGGCACTCCGATGCTAAAGTTAGAGAAAGATACTTAAGACAAAATAGAAGAATTTCTCTAGGGTTTAGAAGAATAGAATTATCTCAGCTGTCTTTGTATTGTTCCTTTTATAATGTAGCAAGGATCTAGGGTTTCCAGGGGTACAACCGTGTAAGTACGGCACATGTCCCCTGGTCTTACCAGGTACGAATATTCAAGAAATGGGTTGTTCACTAATGGGCTAGGCCCAACAAGAAGTATTAGTCAGGTCCATCAATATTCCCCTCGACGGGTATGGAAGTTATTTATGGCTTTCGCTTTTGGGAGTAGAAAAGAGCCGGTCTCTTATGATATGGCGGCTTCTGGTAAGGTAACTTAAAGTTCCGCTGATGGAGTTAAGAAAAAATTTGGTTTTTCGATTTTCCGCCTTTTTGATTTTTGAATTTATCGCTTCTTCTCTCTCTTCCTTAAAAGTCGTGTCCTTTTAGTGTCAGATGTTTCATCTTCTTGATGGACAGCTGTCCTATACGCATCTTATCATTAATGACGCGACCCTTCGTTATCTGCTCTTTAGAAACGGCAGCTTTAATTAGTATTTAGAGAGGACAATATTGCCCTTTTATTTTTATGATCAGATGGTCCAATATTTGCCACCTCACTGGTATGATTGTCCCTGTAGAAGAAATTTTACATATAAAAGGAAATACCTTCTCTCCTTCTTCCACTTCTTTGCTTTTCTGTTTTCTAGTTTTCTCTTTCCGTGATATTTCTCCAAGAGTGTTCTCGTGTCTGTGCGAGCGGCTTTCTTTGTTGCTGCCTGCGGATCCTTTACCACTCACTGCATCTGTTGTGCTGTCATCCTTCCAGGTTTTTCTCTATGGCTCAAAATCTCCCTTTAACTGATATTGCTTCTGATATGGATGAAATTAAGGAAAAAAAATGAAATCTCTTAAGAAGATAAAGTCCATTTATGTCACTGACTATGATGCTTTGCAAACATTTGTTGAAACTTACCCCCTGCCAAAGGGTTATTCATATTGTCAGCTCTAGATAGTCGTAGGGCTAACGATATTTTAGGTCCTACCGAAATAATTGTTTATGCTAAACAAATTGAAGTTGGGCTTCGGTTTCCCCTTGAACCCCTCCTTGTAGAGTTCTTGAAATTACAGAAAATTCCACTAGCTCAATTTCACCCTAAAGCCATACATAGTTTTTAGCATTTTTCTATATTCATAAGAAGGCGGATCTCAACTCCAGCGTGGAAAGATATATGCAATTTTTTAGTTTCACTCGTAGGAAAAGTGAATATTATTTTTCTGCGGGAGCTCGTGCTCCTGCATTTAGACTATGGGTTGGGTCACTTGATAAAGCCCATGACATCCGCAAAAGATTCTTCTTAATTCAACATGATTCAGCTTTTTCTGATCTTCCCCGAAAATGGGTTTCTACTAAAAAAGTAAACCGCCGGGACTTAAAACCCAAATTTATCAATCTTCTCAAGGAGTTTGCCGCTGCTGAGTTCAGTAAGGAAAACTCCTTGGATCACTATGTCAATAATTATCTTCTTAAGAGAAATATTGCTGAGGAAGAAGCCGTAGGGGCTAAGAAGTTAGCTAGGAGTGCTAAGAAGAAAAAATCTGGCACCTTCCATGCTATACAGATAAATGAACCAACTGAGGATCAAGTTAGGCCCTTGACTACTTCTAGTGAGGACACTTAATTAGCTCAGATGTTGGCGGAGATTGATGAGACCGGTCCTGTGGATTGTTCTGAAGCCGGTCCATCCCATGTAAATGGTATATAATTATTCTTTATTTTCTTTCAAAGTTTTTGATTATTTCTTTATTTTCTTTGCTAATGTAGATGGACTTCTCTCACATGAAATTCGTAGATCCGAAGAAGAAGAAAGCTAACAAGAGGACTCTGGCTACTTCAACAATCCTAGAGAACCGAATTCTAGACCTAACTGCTGAGCCGAGAGCGAATGATACCCCTGCCAACCAACATATGACCAAAAGAAGCCGTCGAGAGAAGGTCCATCCACACCTACCTTTTCATGGAGAGATAGGCGGATCTAGTCATGCCATTAAGCCGGTTGGCGTGACTCCTGGAGCTGTGGAGAACCTACCATTCATGATGAAGAAAGTCCTTTTTACTAGTCGTGGGGAGCCGCTGAACATCTATGATTGGTTAGAGAAACATAGGGAGGACAAAACCGTGGAGAGCCATATAACCACCAAGAGGCTTGCTGAAGCAGTTTGTTTACCTAAGGATATGGTGGACAAGCAGAACATTCCGAAGGAGGAGCTCATATCAGATGGCTGTAAGCTCGATGCCTTGACTAAGCTAAACTTAATTATGTATGTATATACATTAATGTTCTAAACTTGTATGATGTTGTAGGCCATCCAAATTGGTGAATTGGTGGAGGAGAATTGGCTCAAGGCAACCATTAAGGCCACCGCACAATTGAATGCTAAGGATCTCATTGAGCTAGAACTCAACTCCCGCACAGCCAAGGTCAAGGCTAAAGAGGAAGTTAATATAAAAAACTTTTAACTCAAATTTCTGAGATCCGCCAAAATTGCGAAAAGTTGGAGGAGGATAATAAGCTCGCCGCCATTGAGATAGCTTCGATGAAGGATTTCGTGCAGGATCTGACTTCCACGAGGGATGACCTTCAAGATACAATAAAGAAAGAGTGGGAGGCTACAGTTGCTTTTACAGGGCAGGTTTTATCTGCCTTTGCCAGGGCGTGCGCTAAAGCTGTTCACCAGAAGCTCTAGAATCCTGCTCTCCATCTTGATGATGTGAGGAAGCCAGACTTTACCGATGATTATACAGATGGGATAGATGTTATTTCCTTGTCAGGCAAAGTTTGGAGAAATTATGCAGATGGGTTGGATGAGGAGTTTGATTTTCCCGACTAAGGGACTAGTGATAATGATGTCCCGCCACCCATCCAAAGAGCGGCTGAACAAGGCGACAATTCTGCTGTGGCACTCAAACCGACTCCCCCAAACCAGGTCCCTTTAGCCGTTGGCACCAGCATCGGTCCCAGCAGTGGAGTACCTGGAGAGCAAGAAGGTGAAAGCCACCAAATCCTTGTGGTGGATTGATATTTCTTTGTAAATGTAATTGCTTTTTTAGAACAATGTCTTTTGTTGTGAACCGTTAATTATTTGAGCGGTTTCCTGACTTAATATATTTTATATTTTTGATCCGCTCAGTAGTTTATGATATTTGGTCATGTTCATTTCTTTATGCCTTACCGTTTTTGTTCTTTTGTTGAATGTCTTTTCTTTCCTTACATTTTTTTTCTTTTCTTGCATATCTTTTGGCCTTTTGGCTTTGTTTATTATATGATGTTAAGGTATAGCGGCGTTTGGACCCTTTTTCCTTTGTCATATGCATAGACTTATGACCTGACGGTTTTTACTGCCTTTGTCTATTTGTATATACTTATGGCTTGGCGGCACTTGTTGCATTTTTGCCTTTGTCTAAGGCACTTGTTGCCTTTTTTTGCCTTTGTCTAATGGCTAGACTTATGGCTTGGTGGCACTTGTTGCTTTTTTTGCCTTTGTCTAATGTTCAGACTTATGACTTGGCGGCACTTATTGCCTTTTTTGCCTTTGTCTAATGGTTAGACTTATGGCTTGGTGGCACTTGTTGCCTTTTTTTTTTTTTTTTTGCCTTTGTCTGATGGTTAGAATTATGGCTTGGCGGAACCTGTTGCCTTTTTTGCCTTTGTCTAATGGTTAGACTTATGGCTCTTATAAAGGTAACAAATAACTGAACAGGTATGTATTGGAAATTAGCTCAGCATTCCAAAAAAGGATTTACATTACTGATAATATTTTCTTAAAAGCTCAACATTCCATGTCCTAGGGAGCAAAGTTCCATCAAGACTTGCCAACTTGTACACAGCCTTTCCTGTAACTGCTTTCACCTCGTAAGGACCTTCCTACGTGGCCCCTAGCCTACCAACCCCTGTGGCTCCTTTCCCAACATCAGCTCTCCTTAGAACTAGATCTCCTTCTTTGAAAGACTTTAGTCTGACTTTCTTTGTCACGGCCTAGTTTTAATTATTAAGGAATAAACATTAATCATATCATATCATTTGCACCATAATTATGTGTAATGCATTGCATAATATTGATTGCTAGAATAATTTTTGGAGAGCATCAAGGTTTATGGAATTTTGGGTTAGTAAGGACCTAGTTGTAAGAAAAGTTAGAGGATCTATTTGTAAAAGAAGTATGAGAGTTGGACTAGATGGTTAGTAGAAATTAGTTTGGGGAGTGGTGTAGGGAAATGTGTTCTAGAAGGTGGACAAGTGTCCAAGTGGTGTAGGAGTGGGACAAGTGGCATAAGAGGGAGAGAAAGAGTGGCATTTAATTAATTAAATAATAATAAGTAATAATAATAATAATAAAATAAAGATAGTGGAGAATCTCTACAATCCTACGCTCTTCTTCCTCTTATTCTTCATTCCTCTTCTTATTTTCAAAAACCTCCGTTGATATACCTTCAAGCTTTTGATTGAGGAAGATAATCAAGGTTAGGGAAGGTTTAATTATTGTAAGATTAATTGAAGGGTGGAATTGAAGTGAGGTTAGTAATTGTTCTTTTATTAATTGTCTTATTGTTTTAGGGTTTTTGTAGAATTTGGGGGTTTTTGTTTAGAACTTCATAATTATATAATTAATGCATATGGGAGAGTATATTGGGTAGTAATTGTATGTTTGGATGTGGAATTGATATTGAATTGCTTGTTGAATGGATTATTGTGTTTAGGGGAGTTCTAAGGAAGGAGTTTGAGAAGGAAAGCTTACTTGCCTTATGGTGTTCTATAAGTTTGTAAGTATTTAATTGATTAAACTTGTGTATATTAAGTGGAAACTATTATATTTGCCTAATTGCTATGTTTTGTATTAATTGTGAAATTATGAATTGATTGAGTTGATTGAGTTAATTGGTTGAGTTGTGCATTTGTGAAATGAAATAGGTGTTGATTGATTGGTAAGATTATGTTTTGAAATGCCATTGGTTGAATTGAGAAAGGTGTGATTTGGTTGCAATGAGAAATGTTGTGAATTGTGATGAGTATTGTGAGGAATTATGATGATGATTGAATGTGGTTGAAATTGTGATTTGATGAAATGTTGATTGGAAAAGTTGTGAATTGATTGTGGTGAGTATTATGAAAATTTGTGATGAGAATTGTGATTGTGATTGTGAATGGAAAAGGATGACTCTTGAGGAATGTGGGATGTGTGTGATCGGGAAAGCTGAGCCGGGCGGATAACTACCCGTATGTGTGAGATGGCGAGACTGAGCCGAGCGGATAGTCTCATCGGTGGCCACCTAATTGTGAAATTGTGAAATGTGAAATGATATGAGCAAAAGAAATGAAATGTGAGGAAATGTGAGGTTGAGTCATCCGAGCTT
>CANYLF013283008.1:0-10401 GCA_948193215.1 Bocquillonia castaneifolia
AAAATAATAAGTAAAAATTACTTTAATATTTCACAAAAAGAGACGAGTAAAAATGACCGGAGAGAGTATTTTTTACTTTTTAAATTTTATTTTTATTTTATAGATAAATTATAATATTAAAAAATTTGAGTTAAGAATGAATATTATGAGAACATTCTTCATAGTGTAGAAAATAAAGTAGATGATTAGAAAATAAATACTGTTAGTGTAAATCTACACCATTTTAGTGTTTTGGATTATACTTGTTTTTTTCCCTTCAGTTTAAGGATCTATTGCATTTAAGTTAAGTTTAAGAATTCAATTGACATTTTTGAAAAGTTAAAAGGGCTAATATGTAACTTTTCCTAAAACAATTTAGCAAGGAAAGAAACGATGATAAGAAGGAAAAAGGCACTAGCTGAAGAAATATCGTAGCAGAGCAAAGCAAATGGAGGCACTCAATCTCAAAATATGGACCCTCTCTTCTTCTTTTAGGCATTTGCTTCCCTTCACAGCAACCAAGCGCCACTTCACTTCACTCTTCCTCCGCTGCTCCTCCTCCTCCAACACCACCACCAGCACCACCAGAACCGCCAGCAAAGGCAACCGCCGCTCCTCTTCTTCTTCCTCTTCCACATCAGACAGAGAAGCTGTTCGCGCCATTCGTCTTAAAAAGGTCGCGACTTTATAGCTTTTTATTGTATTTGATTGCTGGAATTGTAGTTCTACATCATAAAGAATTGATTTTTGAATGTTTTTGATAATGGGTTTATTTTATTATTTTTGCTGGTGTTGTTGTTTTATAGATAGAAGAATTGAGAAGTAAAGGACTTGAGCCTTATGCTTATAATTGGGATAGAACACATACTGCTAATCAGTTACAAGAGATGTATAAGCATCTGGGCAATGGTGAAGAGGTGAAAAATGAGTGTGATTATGTTTGCATTGCTGGTAGAATTGTTGCTCGTCGAGCTTTCGGAAAGCTTGCCTTTTTAACACTTAGAGATGACTCTGGTACTATTCAGGTTTGTTTGATTTGGTGTTTAAAAAGTGCATTATGTTATAATGCATGTTTTTATGGTTTTTTTAAAGGGTTTTTAAATTACTAAATTAATATTTTTGCTTAGGTTGTTTTAATAGAATGTCAAGTTCCTTTCTTAAATTTTGCATATGGGAGTGAATTTGTCTACCAAATGAAAAAAAAAAGAAATAGTTAGAAGAAGAATCCATCATCTTCATCTCAAGCTCCTTTCTTCACTTTTAGTTGCTTAAATATTAAAAAAATTGTGTAATTGGTTCAGTTTAGTAGCTGATAATATGACAACCTCAAATTAGATGACACCTAGCCGTTAAGGATATTTACAAGTAAATTCGAGCTTGATGGTCATTTGTTCTGTTAACTTGTTGTTTCTAGATTTTATATGTTTTGACTGGCCACACCTTGTTTCTAAATTTTAGATGACCCTTGAGAGAATTGCAAATTTTTGCTATATGATAGTTCAAAGGGAATCCCTTATTTAGCTTTTGTGCTTCTTGTTGTTTGAAACATCATCCTTATTAGTGCATGTTTGTTCTTTTTTTTTTGATGCATATCTACTTTGGGTCTTTGTATTCCTCATTATAACTTTTGGTTCCTTTCAATATTTTCTTTTTCCTTTTAGCTTTACTGTGAGAAGGAACACCTCCTAGATGATGAATTTGAAAAGTTGAAGACGCTTGTTGATATTGGAGATATATTGGGTGCTAGTGGCTCCATGAAACGCACAGAGAAAGGTATAGTTCCCAGTGTAAGGGAGTTATTGATTGAACCTTGATACCTATTGCATAGTCCTGTTTTTTTTTTGGTTTTGGAACATAGGTGTTTTTAGTTACTTTACCATTATCTTACTATGAACTTCGGAGCATGGCTTAAACATCCTTTCTGTTTCTGGTTTATTCCTCAGGTGAGCTTTCAGTTTGTGTGAATTCTTTCACTATTCTTACAAAATCTCTTCTTCCACTACCCGACAAATATCATGGTCTCACTGATGTAGAAAAGCGCTACCGCCAACGGTGAGTTAAGCTTTTATTTCTCAGTTTATGCTGTCTTCTTCTGTTTTTTTTTTTTTTTCAACCTGCAATGTAGTGAGAACGTTGTAATGATTCTAAAGGTATACACAACTTTGACATGTTTCTGTTTTATATTTTTGGTAAACAATTTTTTTTTTCTCCCATGGTTATTGCAATGTTTAGGTATGTTGATATGATTGCAAATCCTGAAGTAGCTGATGTGTTCCGTAAAAGAGCAAAGGTGAGTTTCGTTGCTGCCATTTAATTTCAACATGTCTCCCTTTTGTTTTCTGAACTTCTATTTCATTAAACTAGAATGCAAGGATTATATAACTGTAGCTTTTTATAATTTTCTGCAAAGTCAGTTCATTTTTCTGATTCTTGATCATCAATTTGAGATTTAGACTTTTATGACCTTTTCTTGAGGAGTTAGGTTGAAGTTGTCAAGAAGATTTTAATATCTCTAGTCCATTTTGAAAATGTAGCATTTAGTCAATTGATTGGAGAAAACGATGCATATGGTCAACTCCACTGAGTTGGGATTGAGGCTGAATTCAGTTGAGTTTATCTTTATCATCATATTTTAGCCATCACAAAAGTGACATAATTGTCCATATTGCACATGTTAGTATTTTTCAAAAAAGAAAAAAATTTGAAGAGTAAACTATGTTCGATTTATTTGGGCTTTTGCAATGTTTAGATTCTAGAGTGAAATGTATTCATGTAGGTTTTGTGAACGCACCTTTTGATTATGGAGTTGGTACTAGTCATGTTTATTAAAGAGGCATGCTTGAGGCGGAAGGCACAAGAGGCAATTGATCTAGTGGGTGTGCCTCATTGCCCAAATGGTGATGAGCATTACTGAGGTGTGTGTGCCTCAGTGCACCTTGGTGAATTTCAGGGCCTTGTTTTTCTAATTTTTATTTAATTATAAATGGTAAAAGAATCTAGACTAATCTTAAAATTTAAAAGAGGTTATGGTACATCCAAACACACAAAGATTATATCAAGGAAAAAAAAGGAAGAATAGAAGATCTAGGGCAAGCGATTAGAGATCGCAAGGGTAGAAAGAAAAGGGTGAAAAAAAGTCTCAAACCAGAAGAAAAAAAAAGAAAGTCATCGCTGACCAAGAAGAAAATGAAATGAACTTTGATGATGAAGATGAAGAGTAGTTTTATCAGTTATGATATTTATTAGATGGTTTAGAAATTTTAGTTATTTAGATTTAGTAGAAAACCAGGAATATGATTGTGCTTTTGAACTAGTTATTTAAGTCTTTTGAACATCTTGCTTTGCATTTAGTTTTTTTATTAATTTTGAAGGCGTTTAGCTATAAGTTTATGAGTTTCTGATTTTAGACATATATTATTGAGTTCTTTTTTTTTTTTTGCACCTCACTTCATTCGGGTGCACACCTCAGACTCTAGGAACCTTTTGCTCCTTAATATGCCTTGTGTACTTAGTAACTATGGCACCAGCATTGTTGTATTGATCCAATAACTATTCTGAAACAATGTAGCAATTAACAATCCTCATTTTTGAACTCAAGTCTTTGTATAGAGAAGCCTCAATGACTGAAAGTTTTCTGCTTCCTGAAAACAATGAATGATTCTGATTCCAATAGATTCTGTTTTCTTGTTCAGACTGCTATTAACTCCTGGATTTCAATGCATTCTTGTTATTTCTCATGGTTTAGCAATTTAACAATAAGAACACTACTCTTATAAACCTTCTTTTGGCAGATTGTTTCAGAGATTCGCAAGACGGTGGAATCATTAGGTTTCGTTGAAGTTGAAACACCAGTTCTACAGGTTTGTCGTTGCCATTGTAGTGCTTTTGGGTCTTGATATCTTTCTTTGAGCTATTTATTGTCTTAAGATATGGCAGAAAATACATATGTAAATCATTTTGTCAACTCAAAGATGATATTTATCATTGGCATCTTAAAGTGATAGCTATCAAAAAGAAGTTGTTAGGTGGTCTTATCAGATGTAATACTAATTTCTGAAATCCTATACTTCAATCACCAGTGTACGTGCATAGCCAAAGTCACATTTATTAAGTGGATTTAGGAGTTGCAAGCTTCTGTGAATATCCTGAAGTTTGCTCGAGGATGCTTTGCTTGAGCTTGTGCCTGTAACAGTTGCAGAAGTCCTAGTTGTGATTATGTTATTGGGGGAATAGTTTGATGCATGTTAGGCAACTTCACCTTTTCCCTTTTTATTATTTTCGGGGATGCATCCCGTGGTTGTATGTGGTGGTGGATTGTTTGTTCAGCAGGGATGGGCAGACGGTCGTATTCTTTCCAGAATGATTCTCTGTGAATCTGCTTCTTCTCTTACATAATTCATCCTTTTTGCATATTCGAGTTGATTGTTTGCTTTCCTAAAATGGCTTCTTCCTTTCCTTTTGCATTGTTGAATGTAATGTCTATTCCTTACAAAGATTCTGTGCGTCTCTTGAACTTGGTTTTTAATTGATTTTATCTTTCTAGGGAGCAGCTGGTGGAGCAGAAGCTAGGCCTTTTGTGACTTATCATAATTCACTTGGCAGGGATCTTTACCTAAGAATTGCAACTGAGCTTCACTTAAAGAGAATGTTGGTGAGGTTTTGATTTTACTTCTCTTTTGTAATCCATGAAAGTTGCTACATTGATAACCCTTTCTTTCCTATCACAATATTTTCATGAAATGTTCCTAAGCAATGTGCCAGACTGTGATCTCATTCTTTTAAATATTATTTTTCAAGGGAGTTTCTTTGGTCTCTTGTCTGGCTGTTGGTTCTGATGTTATGTCTATGAGTTCTCATGATCAATGTTGCAAATGTGCAGTATGAAATTATTTATGAGAAATGGAAAATGCATGATCAGTCATATTCAGATTAATGCTGGATGAAAGTAAAAGCTCATGCTTCTCGGCCTTTCTTTCTTTATTTAGGTATCTGTTATGTTATATGCTTTAAGATGCATGAGTTATGATTAGAATGTGCCCTTTCATTTACTAATCTTTGCAATTAATTGCAAATATTTGATCTATGCCCAAATAAATGTGTCGCTTTACTAATTTCTGTAGTTGTAAAAGATCCTTCCCTTAATTGAACTAAATGGCACTGTGTAATGGCGGTCAGCGTGTGAGAATAAAAGTCAGCAAGAGGGTTTCTAACTTCTAAGAGGTTATGAAAATTGTGCTGGGACCTACAACCCAATGATTGACTTGTTTCTTTGGCATCATGTGTCCAAATGTTTGAAGGGTAGTTCATTATTTTAACTGATGGACATGTTTATCTTTGGTCATTTTGTTATGTTTCATCTATTTCAGGTTAACATTTACTTTGCCTCCCTAGCCTTTTCATTGTTTTTTTGTGGGAGAGGAACTGTTTTCTTCCTATACGATTATATATTCCTGGAACTGAATAAAATGGATCATTTGATTTCTTCATAACACATCTTATTAGCCTCTTTAGATTTCAGTCTACATTTTGATCTTGAAACACAATGCTTCTTCCTAAGCAGTCATCTTTTTTTTTTTTTTTTAATAATTGGATTTGGTCCACTAATCTTGTCTTCTCTTCTTTTACCAGTTTAAAATGTAGTTTACTCAGTATGAAACTCTTGCTGTTCTTTCTTGAACCATCATTGTCTTAACAAATTCTGTTAACTTGATTCTAGTGTGAGTTTTATAGTGAAAAGCATAGGCTCTTAACCACAAGTTTGAGATATGAGGCTCAAGAATATCTTTCACCGTCGCTGGACTCTGCCTTGGACGAATATTGGATAATGAGTCTGGCCACTTTTCCCTTTTTCCTTATAAATTTTTGGTTAATGAAATAATTTGATCCATTTTGCAGTATTTTTTTTTTTTTGCTTTTACCTTAGAAAATGACATAACAGAAGCATTACCTCCACCTGCATTTTCTTTACCTTCTTTTTTTAAATCACAATTGGTCCTTTAGTTTATGCCTTAACCTGTATTTTATAATCATAGGTTGGAGGATTTGAGAAAGTATATGAGATTGGTCGAATATTCAGAAATGAGGGCATTTCAACCCGTCATAATCCAGAATTTACTACCATAGAGGTATCTCCCAGTGCTGCTTTTCAATATTTTATCCTTATCTTATATTATAAGCTTCATTTAGTGTAGTTTTCTTAATTTTATTTAGCGGAACTCTAATCAACATTGTTACTAGCTTGAAATTAGATGTACGAAGCATATTCAGATTACCAAAGCATGATGAACATGTCTGAGGAAATTGTTACTCGCTGTGCTCTAGCTGTTCACGGGAAACTAGTCATCGATTACCAGGTAATAGTGCTGTAGAATTGAAATTACACCCTTAGTTATTCTGTGTTTGTTCATTTTAAGTTATTAAAGATTGTGAAAAACATACTCTTTCATCTTGTATTTTTGAGAGTGATGTGCTGTTAAATCTGAAAAAAGCTCATGTGGTACTTAAAATCAGGGGGTAGAGATTTGTCTTGAGAGGCCTTGGAGGAGGGAAACAATGCACAATCTTGTGAAAGAGGCCACTGGGATTGATTTCAATGAGCTGGGTAATGATCTTAAATCAGCTAAAGATACAACTTTGAAACATCTTGAACCTGCACTTGAAAATAAGGATAAATCTTCCATTGAAGGATGCTCTTCTGTTGGTCATCTCCTTAATGAGGTAATCTGCTATCAATGATTCTATATCTCTGTTTGAATATCTTGAATGTAGTTACAGGCTGTTAATTTTGTGTAGTGCCGATGTTAGTTTCTTTTGACATGGGCATGTTTCATTTTCCTCCACATTTGTTTACCGTTTGAAACTCTCTTTTGAACATACATGAAGATTAAAAAATTCATCAACTTTTACAGGTTTTTGAAATTGTTGTAGAGCCTAAGCTCTTGCAACCCACATTTGTTTTGGACTATCCTATTGAGATCTCTCCTCTTGCTAAACCACATAGAAGGTATAAATTTATCACCAAAATTTTAATGTTATCTTTTTTTTATTTAAGTATATTAGTAATTGCCTTTCTTTCACCTTTTACGCAACAGTTTTAAGGTGTTTCTTGCATATTTCCTTATTTGTAAGATCTAGAGTACTTGTTAGATATTAATAGTCAGCATGTAGATAACAATAACTGGAGATTGTGAACATTTAGTCCTGGTGGCTCATTTCTTTTGTATGTCTGATTATTACCCTATGTTTTAGCAGCTGGAGATTTACCTTTGTGATGAAACTATAGTGTTTGCATATATGTAGACTGTAGAGTGAAACTGATATAAGAAGAATCTTTTTCGAAACTTGTGTAGAAGCACTAGAATGTAGTTGTCTACAGCAAAACCTCGATTAATGAATATTCGATAAATTATAACCTTGATTAGATAATAACTTTTATGGTCCCAACTGGGGGGGAACTGTAACCGTACTAAGATGACATTCAATAAATTAATAATCTCTATAAAGTAATATTTTTCTTTGATCCCAACAATATTATTTTGTAGAGGTTTTCTGTATTTTGATGTTTGGTAAGCTTGCTGTTTATTCTCAACAGGAATGCAGGCCTGACTGAAAGATTTGAACTCTTCATATGTGGTCGTGAATTGGCCAATGCATTTTCTGAATTGACTGATCCTATGGATCAGGTATGTGCTAACACCATCTGCCATATGACATTTTATATTTCTTCTTTCCAATGTGTAATGCACAAGCAATGGATGAGCTATTATGAATTATTCTTATAAGGAATTGTTATTTTATTATCAAGTTTTACGTTTGTGATATTTTCCTGAATATGGTTCTTTGTTCCTGGGCAAGTTTTGAGATGGGAGGTTATTATTTGCTTTATCAAGTCTATCTTTTTCTTTTTTTTTTTATCCTTTTTTATTTTTTTGAGTTGGAGGAGTGGGGATTTGAGCCTGGGACTCCTAGGTCTATTACACATGTCTCAACCACTAGGCTATATTTTGGGAGATATGTGCCTTTATTTGAACATTATACTTGACGTTTTTAGTTGGTAGTACATTGTTGACTAGGGCCTGTTTGCCTTAAATTTACTGATTAGAAGATTAAACTAGTAAAATTGAAGCAGGAGACCATTTGACTCAGAGTAGTGACTTGCCAGGATGACTGCAAAATATTTTTTTTCTTTTTTGTTCATTGAACTGAAACTTTCTTTTAGAGGTGCGGAGGGCTTTGGTACCCCTTGGTATTTTGATAGCTAAAAAGATGTCTTTGTGTAGAAGAATGCATCCTGTTTGGCCTGTTTGTTGGATGCTTTTGAGTTTGTCGTGATACCCTTGACAAAGTTCGGCAGGTGGCTGCCTTCTTGTACTTGTTTTGCTGTTCTGTTCTTTTGCTTTCGGTTTGATGCTCCTGTACTGTCAGTGCCCAGTGCTTGTTCTCTCCCTCCCCTGCTCTTTGCTTCTTCTGGTACTTCATGGAGCCTGTAACTAGATTTTGAGAAGGGGTCTTTTTTATTTGATATATTTGTAGAGAGGACGGTTGGAGGAGCAAGTGAGGCAGCACAATGAGAAGAGAACACGTATTCTGGAAGCACATAATGAAGACGAGAGAAAAAATGAACAGAAGGATGATTCATATGAAGTGACACTTGATGATGACTTTTTAACAGCTTTAGAATATGGAATGCCTCCTGCTTCAGGAATGGTAATCAACTTTGTGCTGTGCATTCTTTATCTTTCAAAAAAGTATTGTGATCTAAAATGGAAACTGCTTGATCAAATGGTGCTAGTAAGGTTGGAAAAGAATCTCAAAACATGGAAGCTTTAGGAAACTGATAAATAAATAGCAAAAGCATTAGTTAGATACATAAGTTTCCCTTTGTAGGTGATTTGGGATTGGACCTTTTAATTTCAACTGTTACATCTTCAACCCTGAAATGTACAAACAATTGATTATAGAGTTAAGTTGGTGTAACAGCCAAAAAGACTTTCATGATCTTAATGTTAAAGCCGTATTTGCCTTTCATGATTTACATTTTTTTTGGTTTAAAACGTAACAGAAAGAACTTGTTTTGCTTAGGGACTTGGAATTGACAGGCTGGTGATGCTTTTGACGAACTCTGCTAGCATTCGAGATGTTATTGCTTTCCCTGTGCTCAAGGTTCAGCAGTAGGTTTGTGAAAAGAGCTGGTGAATGGGCTCATTTCTGTGTCATTGGTTACATATGATTTAAAGAGATTATTTTCACTGGTTTATTTTACGCTCCTTACAATTTTTAGTTTAGGATTGAGGAAACAATGGACGTGATTTAGGGAGCATTTACATAGAAGGAAATTTTGGCTGCATTTGGCAAAGGGTGGTGTTTTTTATAGTCTATAGATTGAGAAATGCAATAGGATTGTTATTGGACCTGGCATTTCTTGGGCTCCTCATGTATCATTTAGATTTGAAGTTGGGATTAATTTTTATTTTTCTTATTATCTGATCAATGCTAGATGAGCGATTTATTTGTTTTTCTAAATATTAAAATTTCTTAGCACTCATTTTAATTCATCCCTGAAGTCTATTATTGCTGTTGCTTTCTATTATTAGAGGCCTGTAAAGATGACAGTTTTGTTATGCCCCTGCAACTTACATCTGCTCTATTGCTGTTATGGTTTGTGTGACAAAATTATTTGGGTGTAGAGTTTTTTAACAGCTTTGTCACGTTAGCAAAATCTCTCTTTATCCATTTATACATGCATAGTTAAAAGAAGGTGAAGAAAAGATCATAATAGTGCATGCAGTAATGATGAAATAGCAGGACACAGGTGCAAGAAGGTAGGGGCCTCTCCTACTACAATCAAACACAGATGGGCATGCGTTTGTCCTCAATTCAACATAAAAGTGAAACTTTGAAGCCTTTTCCATCCCTCTTTCCTTCTATTATTTGATAGTATTTGATTGCTTTGTCACATGAACATCTATGACGATTCCGACCAAGTATGACTTCTATTTTTATAGTAGTATACTTGGTTGAGATATTTAATAATATACCTAAAACTTGTACAAATATGTAACCTTCATCCTTGTTGAGAGAAACACAGCATGTATGGGTGTGCAAAATCCGAATCGGATTGGATTGCAAAATCAAACTGAGTAAAGATATATTAAATCATTCAGATTGGTTTGGTTTAATTTTTTTTTTTGCTGGAAAACCAATCGATTTGATTTGGTTCAGATCGAACCAAACTACATCGAATAAATTTCCTAGTTCAAGGAATCTGTTAAAATAATGGGATCGGAAGCTTACTCAGAAACTCCAATAGAATGAAATGAATGCTTACAAAGACAAAAGACTGTTATTATCATTCTTTTGCACGTCTCTAGGGGAGAATGGGGATTGTATGCTGAGTATTTTGATGAGCAATAATACTAAGTG
>CANYLF013283769.1:0-22883 GCA_948193215.1 Bocquillonia castaneifolia
GTAGATAGCTTATTTTCTTGTTTTCCTTGTTTAGATAGGAGTTTTATTATTCCTTAGTTGTGTTGAGCTGTATTGCTTTGCTTTCAAGCCAAGCTATAGCCAACTACATAGATTAGGTTTAAAATTCGGATTTACTGAGCATAGCAGGTTGTTTAGACCATAACTTTTGCTACACAACTCGGATTGATGCGACTCAAAATGCCACTAAAATAGAACTTCAAGGTCTACAATTCATATGTTTTAAGAATTTTAATTTGAGGTCTCTATGGGGGTCGAAATGGGGACGCAAGTTTCTAATCTGCACTGCCGATTTTTAGAATCCAAATAGGATTAGGATATTGTTTTTTTTAGTTTTGAAATAGTATATATAGGCCTGTAAAAGCCATATTTTGGCCAGAAGTTTTTGCATTGTAAATTCTCCCAAGGCGTTGCCTTTGTCATTAAGGTATTCCTTATTGATTTCTTGAAATTAACCTAAGTTGATTAGATTAGTTTCGCATCTACCTTAATCAATCTATTAACTTGTTAGTTCATAGGTTGTTTGAGCATTCATCAAATTATAACTAGAGACCTTAATAGTTATATTGCTATGCTTGCTAGTTCCGTTTTCAATTGCAAACATCAAATTAGATCTTTGGGTGACATAATTAGCATTATTGGTAAGCCTGCTATCTTGTTTATAGGTAGAGCCTTATCACGTTTGATTAAGTTAATCAATTTACCTTATGTTTGAACGTATCCAAAGCTATTGAATCGTTCCAATCTATTAAATATATAATAGCAAAGAAGTCTCAATTGTAACCAATTGTAAGGCACTTTTAATTTGAACCAATTTGCTTAAGTGGCAATTTATAATTTAACCTTACTTTGTATTTATTATTTTCATTAAAGAATTTGCATTGTATTTAATTGCTCTTATTATCATTTTTTTGTTAAATTGGTCTTATTAGTCTTATACTTATATGGTTATTCATTATATTTTGTGTATATTTATCATTTAAATTATTAATTATTAATATTATGCATTTATTAAACACACTTTTAAATCAATTATATGTTTGTTTTATTTTAAACTAGCTTTTAGCCCCGTGCGTTGCACGATTTTTATTTAGAGTTATTTTTAAATTATAATCTTTAAATTCCTTAGTTGTTTTACTAATTTAAACCCATTGCCAACTCTCAACAAAGGTGAGGCTTGAACTCGATATCTCTCCCTGAAAGAAGAAAGACTTTACCATCTATATCAAAATTTGTTGGTCATAAAGTATAAATCTTATTGATAGAATTATTTAAAATTTTAACTTTACTATGCTAAATCAAAAATTTGTAACAATCATTGTAGACACCTAATTTTTGGATGCAGGAAAGTAGAAGCGGCCCGGGAGCTCAGTGTTGAATTTGGTTTATTTTTAAACCAATTGATTACCCAATTTCTCGTAGAAATGAGCTGAAGAATACAAAAAATTATTTTTAAATGCTCTTAAATGTTTTTAATATATTTATGGCATAATTTAGGGTCCGAACAAATATTTTAATATTTGTCCGAACCCTAAACACAGCCTAAATTATCCATAAAATCATTTTGAAAAGCCCAAGCCCATTAGGCCCAGAGTGAACATTCGGCTGAACCATCAAACACCCGGCCGGATGTTCATGTCTGTCAGGCGCACTGATTGGCGAGGAGCGTCTGACAGATAACAAAAATCATTTTTATTCCTCCACTTTACTGAAAAGATTATTCTATCTGTTGAGGAAAAAATTATTCCTTCTGTCTGTGTAACCCTAAGTATAAAAATCAAAATCATAGGACAAAGGAAGGGGTTTTTTAGAGAGTATTGAGAAACAAAATATTTTTCTTCAAAAAACAGAGATCAAAATCAAGGATTTTTTGACGACGATTTTCAAAATCATTTCTTTGGATTTCAATCATTCAACAGCTCATCTACTACCCGAAGCGGTAATCTATCTCATTTCTGAGGGCAATCAACGATCCACTCATCCAGAATAAGTTCATTTCTTCATATATTTCATTTACATTATATACTGTCATTTTTACATTACTCTTAAACTAATTTATTTTGATATTCTAATTGCATATATGAGTTTTATGTGAAAGCAAGAGTGTTTTGGAAGTATAATGTCTAAGTTTGGAGCCTAATCACCATAATATTAATATTTCACAGTGTAATTTTTCTTAGATTTTTTATTGTTGTTTTAAATTGTTTTGAACATCTAGAATTTTTCCTTAAGAGTCTGTGTATACTGCAAATAGCTTGTACATTGTAAATACATCAGAACATGTAATATTTTGAAGAAAACAGCTTGATAAAGATGGATTACAAGTCCGACCGGACGTTCAAACATCCGGCCGGATGATTACAAACGTCCGGCCGGACGTTCACCCTGTACCGAATGTCCCACCTGCTTTCTTAATTTAAATACTTAAGGAAGAACATCTGGCCGGATGATCAAAGATCCGGCCGGACCTTCACGATGCAGAGCAGAAAATGAAGATTCTTAACCCGTGAGCCTCCCGAAGCTTCAAGGTCGATCGGTCTGTCCTCTCCCGGATAGATCGGTCGATCGGTAAGATTTCTTTGTATTCTTTATGCATGTCACCTAGATCTATTTGAAAAGCAATTAATTGGAAGTTTAAATAATCAAATCCGGTAAAAAAAAGTAAATAAAAATGGTAGAATTTTATTTCTCCTTTCTTTTCTTTAAGATTGCATGTTTATTATTATTATTTTCATATATCCTGGAAAATATAAAAAAAATGGATTAATGTGCAAATATTAACCAAAAAAAAAGAAAAGAAAAATAAAAAAGTTAGAAACTAACTGTGGATGTTTTGCATGTAAATAACTAAGGAAATAATCCACCTGGTAAATTATTACTAAAATAAGCAGAAACTCACTAAATACAACCAACTGCACTCAATCAATAAAGATTAATTATAGTGGACTAAATGCAGAACTAAAATTAAATAGAAATAATATTAGGCGCGTTCATTCATTGCATCCTATTTTTTGGCTGATTTATTTAACTTTACATTATTTGTCTCCGTCAGAAAATAATGACCTTGTTACTTAATTAAATGGGAAATTGCCTTAAAATGGACGACTCATTCCGAACCCAAAAATCATCTGGTGGTGATGACGAATAGGACTTTCCAAAGGAATCTACTTGTTTGTTAATCACTGGGTGATCCTGTTGCAATTCGGGTGGCGACTCCACATTTCTCATAAAAATCTAAAAAATCCATTTAGTGGGTATGTCACCATTACTATTGGACACCAATCGATGGGCAGGCGGTATAAGCAAAATAAGTGTCCCGGGCGATCTGTCCACAGTGGCGACTCCACTGAGGAGGTTTTTACAAATAAAAATAAATGAAGATTCTGAGCAATTTCCCATCTTTTTAATTGATTTGGTCATTGTTTTCTTATTACATTACACGTAGAACTGCATTTTTAGGGTCCCTATTAAACCCCTGTACCATCTATAATGCTACCCAACGCTTTCACTCATTTCTTTGGTTGTATTATCGGTGGACCACTCACAGTGATTGAGTATCCTACCTGGCTTACCATCCTGGCAATGGTTAATGAGTCGCGGTTAATGGGAAACTCATACTGGTTCTCCTACCATCTTAGTAATGGTTAACGAGAGTCCGACTCTGTGGGAGCCTACTTAGCTGAACCAAAGAGTCAAAAGCCCAGTATGTAATGACCAATAGAAGTTTCCACTAGGTTGTACCTACTAATTCTACCTGTTGTGATGTTGCCATGAGTATTTATGATAATCAAGCCTAAAAGCCTATGCTGAAACTCTGCCAACCTAAAAGCGAGAGTGGGGGCAAAAGGATAACAGACTGGATTATCATTGATGCTATTATTTGCTAGGGCAGTTAGAGAGAGCATTTATATACGACGGTACTATCATCCCCTGTTGATGATATAAAGTACGCCCTAGCTTACCTAGGAAATGGACTTTTGACAAAATGAATACGTGTGTGGGAGCAATAAGGTTGGAAGGTCTGCCTTTGGCAGTAATTGTTACGTGTACAGCTAATGAGTTTCTTATTTTCTTGTCATGCATACATGCATCTGCATCTTATGCATGTTGCTAATCCTTCCGATTTTGCAGTCAATATTGAGTCCCAGTCAACTTGGAGAAGAATAGGAAGCCGGTTAGTCAGAGAAAGTAACAACTTTAACATTGACAGTACCAACAGAATGGTTGGAACAGGACAACCAACTGATATGCAAGCAATGTTGAATGCCATGAGGGGCATGATTAGGGAGGAAGTTCAAAATACTGTCAACACAAGAATACCTGGGACTCCACCTCCAGAAGGGGAGGATAGAACTGATGGTAATGATGCTATTTCCACCCTCACTAGGAAGATGGAGGAATTGTAAGAACTGGTCCGGGAAAAGAAGTCTGACATGGAGTTTGATCTGGACAACATGGGAGTCAAGGGTATGAAGAAACTACCTCCTAAATTCATTATGCCCGACATGCAGAAATTTAACGGAATTAGGGATCCTAAGCTTCACCTTAAGCAATATGGGTCCATCATGGCTACCACTCCACTTGATAATGAACAGAAGGTGGGGGTCTTCCCACCATCTTTGACTGGGGTAGCCCAGGATTGGTATCACAGACTACCATCCACTGTCCAGTCCAATTGGAAGGAGCTCTGTGAGGCGTTCTTAGGGCAATACGCCTACAACACTAGACTGGAGGTTTCTTTGAGAGACCTAGAGATGACTAAACATAGATACAATGAACCATTTACAGACTTTCTGACTAGGTGGAGAAACAAGGCTGCACTCCTCAAAGATAAACCCTCTAAGAAAGACCAAGTCCGGATAGTGGTCCGGAATGTGCTTCCCAACATGGTCAAAACTTTGCAGGGAATGAACCCCAAGAATGTTGGCAACCCGTATGATGACGGGATACAATGTGAAGAAATAGAAGCTGAAGAGAGGAAAAACCAGAGAGGAAAAGCCACATACAGTCGACCCTCAAGCTTCAACACCAGAACCACTGATGTAAAATGGGTAATTACCAACCGGAAGTTCTCCAACTTCAACCAACCCCTATCCAAAGTGTTTGAAAGGCTTGAGAGACAAAGCCTGATTAAACCAGAACCAGCCAGATTCGCACCAAACCAAAACTCACCTGGATACAACCCTGATGCCTTCTGTAAATTCCACCAAACCCTCGGACATTCCATCGACAACTGCCTCAAACTTAAACACGCCATCCAAGACCTAATTGAAGTAGGCAAGATCACAGACCCAGATAATAGACCACCCAGCACCAAACACAACCCCCTGCCAAACTACCACAGAGTACCTCCACCCAACCAAACTCTGTGCCTCGAATCTGGTTTTACTGAAGCTGAGGTTTTGGCCTCTTTTGAGTCTGACTCTTCATTGGAAGACATGGTTACCGGCCACGTAAAACATTCGAGGAAAGAACTTCCCTAGTTAGGAGATCTGTCTGGTCTTTACAAGCTATAGTTGGGTTCTGACGAACGGGTCAGAAATGTATACACGTTTGATGCTTGGTACTCTTCAAGCGAGGATGAAGCAGAATTGGCCGATACCTTTCACTTGACTCAGAACAATGAGTCCCTGTTGCAGGTTACCCGAAGTGGCAGAGATTATCAAAGAAAGGACCTAGATATTCCCGAGTGCAGTAATCGGAGGAGTGGTCCCCCCCCCCCCCCAGAAACTAGTAAAGAGATTGTGGAGGTTAGAGAAGACCTGATCACAGAACCACTGAAGAAGACCAAGGCCAATGCGAGCATTTGGGATGTACTAGTGTATTTTGAAGCGCACCGGAAAGCCTTAGTGGATGCTTTGTCCAAGATCCATGTCCCCAAGGATGTTTCTCCTAAAAATATGGTTGGCTTGTTATTGGAGAGGAAGTCGGGAGAGATCACTTTCTCTAATGAGGATCTGCATCTGGAAGGCTAAGAACACAAAAAGGCTTTGTACATTACAGCCGAGGTCAATGGTAAAAGAACATCCTGTGTTATAGTGGATGATGGATCTGCCATTAATGTCTGCCTATCAAAGATTCTTCCTAAGTTGGGGATTTCAACTACTGATTTGCGACCATCAGATCTAGTCATCCGGGCATATGATGACTCAAAAAGGAGCGTAGAGGGGACCTTTACTGCTAAAGTCAAAGTCGGACCAATTGAATCTGAGGTATGCATTACTGTCTTGGATATTCCTATGACTTTTGCAGTTCTATTAGGCAGGCCATGGTTCCATTCCCTAGGAGGGGTCCCATCCATACTTCACCAGAAGATTAAATTCCCATATAAAGGGGGCATTCTGGCTGTTAATGCTGAGCCAGTCCATTCGGTAGCAGTATTGTAGGCCACACCTAGGGGTGAGATTTCCCCTATCGAATTTCAGATCATGGGAATTAGGGAAGAATAGATGGGCCCACAGGTCAATTCCATGCTGCAAAAGATGAATTACCTCCCGGGCCTTAGGCTAGGAAAGAACCAACAAGGAATCACTACTTTTCCAAACTTCAAGACTCAGACTACCCGCAATGGTTTGGGATACACTGGAGAATCTTCACAGAAGGGAAAGCAGAGCTTTATTAAGAAGGAAGGTTTGTATGAATGTTTTGTGCCAGAAGCACAGAAGACATCAAAAGAAGCTAAATAAGAGCTCTACTTTGATCCTGGAATAGCTTATCATTGAGAACCTGGCTGCAAAAATGGAGGAATTGGTGATTCAAACAGAGATCGAAGATGGCAAGAAAGCTGCTATGGAGACTGAAGATGGCAAGGAAGATGCTGCCCAGATTAACTACTCTGATGTTGATGCTTTTATTTATGATGCACTTATGGAACATTTTTATTCTGTTGATGTAATAACTCCTGACCTTTTTGAGGAGGAGGAAGTGTTTGTTTCTAAGGTCAATGATATGAACTCTGACTTTGCTTACTTGTGTGATGTTCATCTTGATGGCACTGTGCATTTCATTGATCATATCACGAGCATGTTTAACATTAACTCTGTGCAAACGAATGCATTCAATTTAGGTACAAAAGAAACACCATAGGAAATACTGATCATGTCTAATGTGACCCCTAAAAAGAGAGTGAGATTTGAATATATCCTTAAAAAATGGAAGGAAGTATTTGCCTGGACCTACGCAGACATGCCTGGGGTTGATAGAAGCACAGTAGAACACTCCATTCCTACTGATCCTAACAAGAAAGCAGTCAAGCAGAGGCTTAGGAGGTTGAGACCAGAATGGGCACAGTTGATTAAAGAGGAGATAGCCAAGCAACTGAAAGCAAAGTTTCTAGAGGTGGTTAAATATTTGGAATGGTTGGCCAATATTGTCCCAGTTCCTAAGAAAGATGGCAGAGTCAGGATGTGTGTTGATTTCAGAGATCTGAATAAGGCATCACCAAAGGATGATTTCCCTCTTCCTCACATTGATGTGCTTATTGATAGTGCAACAGCCAATGCCATGTACTCTTTCATGGATGGGTATTCCGAGTATAACCAAATCATGATGGCTATGGTTAACAAGATGAAGACTTCTTTTGTGACAGAATACAGTACTTACTACTACACGGTAATGTCGTTCGGGCTCAAAAATGCGGGGGCAACATATCAGAGGATGGCTACAACCTTGTTCCATGACATGATGCATAAGGAATTGGAGGTCTATGTAGATGCTATGATTGTTAAATCCCCCACCTGGGAATAACATTTTGATGCCCTAGAAAAGTTTTCAGCCAGAGCAGCCATGTATTATCTGAGACTGAACCCGGCTAAGTGTGTATTCGGGGTAACAGAAGGCAAACTGTTAGGACACATAGTCAGCTAGAAGGGGATAGAGGTGGACCCAGACAAAATCAAAGCTACTCGAGAAATGCCGCCCTAAAAAATAGAAAAGGCAGTCAAGGGATTCCTGGGGAAAATCCAGTATGTCAGCAGGTTCATATCACAATTAACCATGATCTGTGATCCCATTTTCAAGCTGTTAAGGAAGAACCAGCCCAAAGAGTGGAACTCTAATTGCTAGGAGGCATTCGAGAAGATAAAATAGTACATGTCCAAACCACCGATATTGCAACCTCCTAAAGATGGGAGACCACTGATCTTATATATGGCCCTAGAAGAGGAAGCTATTGGCGCAATGGTAGCTCACGTAGATGGAGCTAGGATAGAGCATGCGATGTACTACCTCAGTAAGAAATTGTTGTCTTACAAGGCCAAATATGATGTAGTCCAGAAGACTTGTTTGGCAGTCATTTGGGCAACTCGTAAACTCCGGCATTACTTTCAGTCCTACTAAGTGGAAGTGGTGGCGAAGGTTGATCCTTTATGGTACTTGTATGAAGCCCCTATCCTAATTAGGAAGCTGGCTAAATGGTTGGTGCTATTGACTGAGTTTGACATTCGGTACATGACTAAGAAGACAATTAAGGGGTGGGCAATTGTTGAATTCTTGGCTCTCAATCCAAAGGAGTCGGATGAACAATTTGAATTTGAGTTCCCTGATGAAGGACTTAATGCAATAGAAGTTCAGGGATGGATTTTATACTTTGACGGAGCAGTAAATCATAAAGGAGTAGGGATAGGAGTGCTACTCATAACACCCACTAGAGAACAAATACCACTTGCTAAGAAATTGGAATTTCCAACCACCAACAACATGGTCGAATATGAAGCATGCATCTTCAGGTTAGAATCGGCAAGCTCAGCGGGAGCTAAAGAAATTTCAGTCTATGGAGACTTGAAACTAGTTGTCAGCCAAACAACAGATGAATGGGAAGTCAGAGATGAAAAGTTGAAGACGTATGTTGAGCACCTACAGCGGGTCAGAAGCTACTTCTAGAAATGCAACATGTTTCACCTACCAAGAGGAGAAAATCAAATGGCTGATGCTTTAGCCTCGCTTGCCTCAGTATGGGAGGATCCTAGCAAAGTATAGATGAAGCCTCTGGTGATGACAAAAACTAAATGGCCATGTTACCTGAAAGAGGAGATAGTATGCTCTACTGGGCCCCAAGAAAAGCCCTAGTTCTATGACGTCTTGAGATACTTGGAAATGCGGGAGTACCTTGAGGAGTCAACAAACAAACAGCGCTTTGCCACATGACTCCAGTCCCGGAACTACACTTTCCATTTATGTGTGTTATACCGAAGATCACTACTAGAATACTTCTTAGATGTGTCACAAAAGAAGAAGCTGATGGAATCATGAATGAAGTTCATGCAGGAGTTTATGGCCTCATATGAGTGGGCCTGTATTATCATTAAAGATTCAGAGGCAGGGATATTACTGGGATACCATGGAAAAGGACTGCACCAAAATTGTTCACAAATGCCACAGCTGTCAGATATATGGAGATCAGATTCATGTCCCACCTTTAGAATTACACAACCTTGCTTCCTCGTGGCCTTTCTCTGCTTAGGGAATTGACATCATGGGACCTATAAAACCTACTGCCTCCAATGGTCATAAATATATCATCATGGCAGTCGAGTACTTTAACAGATATGTGGAAGCTGTCTCACTTCCCACAGTTACTGCACACAGCATGACACAATTCCTAGCCAATAGGATCAAGTGCAGGTTTGGGCTCCCTCATCACATAAAGTTAGATAACAGAGTGCAATTCCAAGGGGAAACAACTGACTTTTTGAGAGAGAATGACATAGAGCACCACAAATCATCTCATTACAGACCACAAGCCAATGGGGCTGTTGAGGCTGTCAACAAGACTGTCAAGAAAATACTAGCAAAGATGGTCAAGGCATATAAAGATTGGTCAGAGCAGTTACCGTATGCTATTTTCAGATACAACACCACCATTAGAAGTGTAACAGGACAAACACCTTTCTCTCTGGTATATGGGGGAGAAGTAGTGCTTCCGATAGAAATGCAATGCAAGTCACTTCAGGTCATGTTAGAATCACAGTTACCAAAAACTGAGTGGGTAGAGAAGAAGTACAGACAGCTGTTATCACTAGAGGAAAATAGGAAGAAAGCCCTCTACCATACACAGTTGTACCAATGAAGGATGGCTAGATCATTCAATAAGAGCATCAAGCCCCGGGCCATTAAAGAAGGAGATTGGGTTTTGAAGCAGGCTAGGCCCGTTCCTTTTGATCCCTGAGACAAGTTCAAACCAACCGGGGAAGGTCCGTACATGGTCGTGAAAGTCTTACCCAAGGGAGCAGTTAAGATTTCAGATTTAAAGGGCAATGAATTCACTCAGCCCATCAACATGGATAGGCTGAAAAAATACTACCTATAATAATAATAAAAAATAGATTATTTGAGAGAAAATTTTCAACTGGAAAACCTGAAAAGAACAGTTGGTAACAGTGGGCATATCAGGCGTGATCAGTAAAGTACACTTTTGTAACTAAAAGTTTGCATTCCATTAATAAAGCAGAATTATTGGTAAACATTGTCTTATTTATGATTATAGTGAAGTGTTTACATGTGCTTAAAGGAAAAAACATTCTCGTAATACATGCAAAGGGTAGATATGGAACCATCTAACGACTAGTGTTTCCATACGGCATTCTACTTGCAATATATAGGTTAGTCATTTCTCGGGAATGTGAGGTGGATGGTTCCTGATTCTACAGCACATCCCAGGCCTTGTAAAGATCATCAGTCATGGTACTGCTACGGAAGGTCACATTGATAAGGCGGTGTCTACCGCCCCACCCACGGTAAATCCGGTCGAGCAACTGGGGCTGTAGAGGAGAGCTCTCAAAGTCAAGAAGTATGGGCACGATACATTGAGTTTGCCCATATTGGCGACAATGCCTGGAGGGGGTATAGAAACTAGAAAGGCGCAGTCCAGCCAACGGAACACATCTGCCAAAAAGCTCTACTGTCACTTCTATTAGGGACCACCATCGACAGTGCCAGCGGATGTTATCCTCTTGCCTGTTATTCAGAAAGTCATCCCATTCAGCTTCTGTCTAGTTAAGCGCAGCACGAGAAAGACAACGGGTCATCAATTGTCGAGGGATATAAAGGTTCAAACTCCTAGGAACCTCCAACAGGGCCAACCTTTCCCTCAGCCAAATCTGTCAAAATTAATAATAATAATAATAATAATAATACCACCAAATAAAAAAAATCAATCAATCAAATCAATCACAAAAATAATAGTAATAATAATAAAACCATCCTTGTAAAAGCATCGGGCTACCCCTGAACCGGCCACCTTGTGAAACACAGTCCAAACCCACAAAAGTCTCAGCCAAAATGACAGGGAAAGGGTCTACACCATCCTCCACCTGACTAATAATGTGAGCAATTTGAATATCACCCGTGCCATCTAGGACAGTTAGCAGGTAAGCTGCATACAAGGAAAAAGCAAGAATTCTTCGCCAAGCGAAACAGCCAACAATTTTATGCTTACAATTCTCCAGCAACTCAAGCAGAGTTAACATCCCATTATTTGAATAGGACAACAAGGTCCGAGGTAGTAAGTTAAAAAGTGGAACTGTGAAAGCGGGAAAGTTCAACTCTAGGCTGGGCAAGGCCACAGGAATTGAAGAGGAAGTGTAACTTTTACCTAGGATGGCAGCAAATTCTTCATGCAGGGGGCATATTTCAAGGTCTCTGATGCGAAATACATGATCCCGGGGACTCCAACATTTAGCAGCACTTCTAAGGAAGCATTCATCAAGTTCCATGGTCCTCACAGATACTAGAGGAGATAAAGCAAAATCATGGAGATAGTTCCATTTCTGGTGACTAGAACCCAATAACTCTTTGATAAGATTGTTGATCATCGAAGGACCAGGAGAAACTGAACCCATGTTGAAGTTGAAGAACAAAAGAGGCAAAAGGTAGTAAGAAAGATGGTAAAGGAAGCTATAGGCAAAAGGAGAAATAAGGGACCAAAGGCAAAGGAAGAGCAAAGAAAAAGGGGAAATGAAGATACAGAGAGAAGAAATGAGTCTCATTTTTAAAAAGGGAATTTGCATGCATGGGTGGTGAAGGATGGCTTCTCATTGGTTGATGAGTTGGCAAGACAGACAGGAATTAATTCTATAGCAGAAGTAAGCAGAAGAGGATTAGTGGCATGTACATTTGGTAAGACAAGTGACAGATGTCAAAATGCATGCATGCAGGGACTGAACGTCCGGCCGGATGATCAAAGGTCCGGCCGAACCTTCAAACGTCTGGTCGAACGTTTACAACAAAGACCATAAAAATTTCATGCATTTTCATGCATACATGCATGCATTTACGTGAAAAATTAACACATGAGTAAGATTGCATTTCATTGCTGTACTAGACATTTGGAGGAATTTTGGTGAATATATAATCATAGTATCTAGGTGCAATTGCATTTTCATAATTACTGCAATAAACATTCAAAAGCATCCAAACATGTACATCCATACATAACAGGTTCTAAAAGAAGTATCAAAAGTATTCAGAAAACATCAACAATGCCCAAGAAACACAAAGCAGTTAGTCCTCTCTAGGGCAGACTCTCCTGGCGAACTGGGTCTGGTCCTCGTTGTTACTGCTACTGCTCGATGAGCTCTCCTCCTCTACAGTCGGCCCGGTCTCAGTAGTCCTCTACTATAGCTGAGACCTCAGGCCGACATTCTCCGCCTCTAGCACAGTCACCTGAGCCTACCACTCGGTGCATAAGCCCACGACCATGAACTTGCAAGCCTTAAACATGCCAGCCAATTGATAAGAATCATCAATAGGGATCTGTAATAGAGGAAAATCATGAGAATTCCAAGTAACTAGAAATTCAAAGCAACATTGCCAACTAACTTACGTGGCTGACACTAGGGGACACCACCAGCCGGTGCTCAGTAGACGGCTCGATAACCTACTCTATGATTCCTCTAGGGTTGCAGCAGGTGAAAGATGAAGGCGGGAACGATGAGACCTAGCAGAGGCGGGTGTTGCTCCTCCGACCCGTAGGAACTGTGCCCCCACCAGCTAGACTCTCCCTAGCAGCTGACCTACCAGCAGTAGAAGTGCCCACATGGCCGCCAGTGCCGCCACCTAACAGGTGTAGGTCATTGGCATTCCTAGGGAGCCTGATCACAGCTCTCCTAGCCTGGAAAAGTAGTTAGAAAGTCAGAGCAAGTCATCATACAAGAAAAAAGAATTCAGAAGCAGTCAGATACTCACAACCATAGCCCTCATCGTGGGCAAGGGTAGAGCAGGCAAACATGAATCGACAAGGAAGGCAGTGTAAGAAGCGTCCTCAATAATGAAGTCCAGGGCCTCCCGGGCAATGATCCAACGAGCCACAAAGCCCTCCCTCAAGCAATGAGTATAGAACACACTCTGTGGGGGATCCTGGGGGATAGCATCCCTCTCTACAGCTGAGCACAGGTCGATCACCCACTCGCCTAAGAACCACATCCTGCAACCTGAGGCCTCTAGCAGAATCAGCCTCTCATCCTTCACCACGGAGGCAGTCACGTACTCTTGCAATCCAGCCGGCTCATCCATCTAGTCAAAATGAAGCTGCAAACATAACCAAGTTGGTCAGAATGTGAAAACTGAGATAAGATGGGAAGCACAAACAGATACTCACATCCTCAAAGGTATGAGTCAGCATGTTCAGAACCCTCCTGTGATCCGCCAGAGTCATATGTGGGGTCGGGTTACAGGACGAACCCCATCGCCTCAACATAGGGAAAGTCCCATGAACACCAATGGGATGGAAGTTCCTCAGCATGCCCATCTCAATGTCCCATATCTGCAAAAGGAGCAATAAAAATCAGCAATCGAAAGAATACAGTCAAGAGAATAAGCTAAAGTTAGAACATTTACCTGCACAACATGCCAGAAGCCATTCAGCTTCTTGTACCCCATGGAAAACCTATCCAGGCAGGAGTACAAGTAAGCCAAGGTGGTAGACCCCCCAATCATAAAGCCTCATGGCATCAAAATCCTTCAGTAGAGGCACAAAGTGAATCCACAGGCTGCTGGTCTCATTACTGAACAAAGTGCTCCCCAGCAAGTGGAAAAGAAAGATCCTGGCCATCTAATCTCAGGCCACCTCCACTACAGGATCCCTGTATCGCAGTCTCCCATCTTGACCCTCTCCAATAAATGGAGTCAGCCACTCCAACATACCGGTGTAAATAATCCTCATATCCCGGTCGTGATAGAAGGGCTCGAACTCGAACATCCGGGTGAAATAAGCAGTCCTCTCCTCCATCAAAGTGAAGTAAAGAGCACCATCGAACGGGATCCTCTCACCAGCACACCTAACGCTAGTAATAGTAGTAAAGGCCCCTGGAGTAAGCGTGTACTCCCCGCATGGCAACTGGAAGGTGTGAGTACTACACATCCAGCGCTCCACCAAGGCATAGGTAGAAGCCCTGTCAATGTGACCCAGGTAGTCAGGAAGTGCCATCACAAAAGTAGCTAGACTAGTGCGACGGACTCGATCTCTAACAGCCTCTGAAAGCATGTTCTAGGCCTTCCCGGAATCGCACATATTTCCCGACTAGGAAAAGCTAGTGGCGGACCCTCTCTGTGAGATGAAACACTCACTGTAAGTAAAGCATGCATTCACACATATGCCGCTAAGCCAAAACGATAACACAGAGCATAAACGAGTCCTAAATTCATCATTTCATGTCACAAGCACAATTCGAACCAAACGAGTTTTGAATGAGGACACAAACACTCACAAAAATGAAACGAACGAGTTTCAAACATAAAGTCTCACAACAATTACAGTCCTAAACAAATAAAGTTTTGGGCGATTACACAATCCACATATGACAAACGAGTCATGATTATGCTAGCACAGCATATAGCATCATCTGAACAAGGTCAAGCAGATAAACATAAGAAAAACATGTCACAAGTCCTAAGCAAACGGGCTAAGGATTAATTCAATTCCCCTGCTAGACATAAACATCCGGCCACATGATTGGACATTCTGACGGATGATTGAACATCCGACCGAATGTTCAATGGTCATTCGGCCGAATGTTTATGACACAGTTGCAAAACACATTTTGTCACAAAATCCACCCGCATTTTCTAGGCATTCACAACATATAACACACCACAATCACCATTAGGCACACAAACAGCCATCCAAAGCCTAGTTTCAATGTCCAAAAGACCACCACACATATTCACATCACGTATTGACCAAGTCTATTCAATTCACTAAGACCAAGCATTCATAATATATCACAATCATCATTTAAGCGTGTCTACAGTCATTCAATCATCAGAAGCCTCAAGAACATGCAAGAAAAGGAAGTGCTGGACGTCGTGAGCATCCAGCCGGATGTTCAAACACCCAGTCGGATCTGTAACGATAGCCCAGACGCTAGAATTTGTAAAGCATAATAGCAATAGTCCAAACTTGAAATAAATCAATGGGCTTTCAAGACAAACCTATAGGGAAGCATAACAACCTATTTGGGCGCCCAGATTTATCAGAGGATTGATTTCCATCCCTCTCTCCAAACCACAAGAATCCAGAATAAATACACATTCATCCATAGTAAAGATAGAGCAGGAATGATCGGTGAATGGATCTAATGGGTCTGTAATGGGATTGGCAGCCTCCTACACCGCTGGGTTCTCCTCCATAGGTATATCTCCTTGTTCAGCCATTAGAAAGAAAAGAAGAAGAAAAATGAGGGAAAAGAAAAAGAAAAGAAAGAGAAGGAAGAAGAAGGTAGGAAGAAAGAAATAAAAGAGAGAAAGAAAATGAAACAAAAGAGAAGAGAGAAAGAGAAATAGGGAATCAAAAAATAATAAAGGGTGATTTAATGAGAGGGAAGAGAGAAAATCAAAAAAATTCAAAGGAGAAGGAAATGGAGTTGGCGGTTACCAACTAAAGTGTGAGGGAGGCCAAGTTCCCATTTTAGTCCTTTACAATTCAAAATCTACTACAAGACCCAAAAATTAAGAGTATGCAACGGACAGACCAAAAAATCAAAATTGACAGTCCCAAAAGCTCTGAAAATTCCAGAATTTTTCTAAGATGATTAGAAAATTTTTATAAAGGCCCTGGAACCTTTAGATAAATTTTTTGAACTTCCAGACCAAATTTTTGATAGACAGTGATAGAATCTCAAAAAAATTCAAAACAGCAGGCAAACGAAGTCAAAAAATTCCTAAAAAATTCAGGTAACCTCAATACATTATGAATGATTTTTTAGGCTAACTTGTGACAGGTAGAACACTACCAGAAGCTCCAATTGATGAACGGGTCAATTAACAAGGAAAACTATACCAGAACAAGCACTGAATCAGACGAAGCTTTCCCGGGGGCATCCCGATACCTTTCTATACTATTAAGAGTTTAGAATTTCTTATCTAGTCAATCGAGAGCATCCTAGATTTCTGTGTCAAGCCGAATTCGACATAGACACTAGATCTTGGGGACGGGCTACCTCTAGTATCTTGGAGATGAACTACCTCCAATTTATCAGCGATGACTATCCGTGGACATGAACTACCTCCAACATATCGGTGACAACTATCTAGGGAGATGGGCTACTTCCCACTCATCGAAGACGACTATCTAGGGAGATGGACTACCTCCCAATTATCGGCGACGACTATCTAACCCCGAGCCAAAGACATAGACTGTATCCTTTTGTCAGGTTTGTTTATGTTTGTTTGCTTTGACGTTCATTTATTCATTCTTTATAACATTGCTAAACTCCAACAAAGCGGGGGCAAACTGTAGACATCTAATTTTTGGATGCAGGAAAGTAGAAGCGGCCCAGAAGCCCAGTGATGAATTTGGTTTATTTTTAAACCAATTGATTACCCAACTTCTCGTAGAAATGACCTGATGAATACAAAAATTATTTTTAAATGCGCTTAAATGTTTTTAATATATTTATGGCATAGTTTAGGGCCCGAACAAATGTTTTAATATTTGTCTGAACCCTAAACACAGCCTAAATTATCCTAAAAATCATTTTGAAAAGCCTAATCCCATTAGGCCCAGAGTGAACATCCGGCCAAACCATCAAACACCCGGCCAGATGTTCATGTCAGTCAGGCGCACTAATTGGCGAGGAGCGTCTGACAGATAAAAAAAATCATTTTTATTCCTCCGCTTTACTGAAAAGATTATTCTATCTGTCGAGGGAAAAATTATTCCTTCTGTCTGTGTAACCCTAAGTATAAAAATCAAAATCATAGGACAGAGGGAGGGGTTTTTCAGAGAGTATTGAGAAATAAAATATTTTTCTTCAAAAAACAGAGATCAAATTCAAGGATTTTTCGAAGACGATTTTCAAAATCATTTCTTTGGATTTCAATCATTCAACAGCTCATCTACTACCCAAAGTGGTAATCTATCTCATTTATCAGGGCAACCAACCATCCACTCATCCAGAATAAGTTCATTTCTTCATATATTCCATTTACGTTATATACTGTCATTTGTACATTACTCTTAAACTAATTTATTTTGATATTCTAATTGCATATATGAGTTTTATGTGAAAGCAGGAGTGTTTTGGACGTACAATGTCTAATTTTGGAGCCTAGTCACCATAATATTAATATTTCACAGTGTTATTTTTCTTAGATTTTTTATTATTGTTTTAATTTGTTTTGAACGTCTAGATCTGTTCCTTAAGAGTCTGTTTATACTGTATATAGCTTGTACATTATAAATACATCAGAACATGTAATATTTTGAAGAAAACAGCTTAGAGAAGACGGATTACAGGTCCGGTCGGACGTTCAAACATCCGGCCGGATGATTACAAACATTCGGCCGGACGTTCACCCTGTACCGGATGTCCCACCTACCTGCTTAATTTAAATACTTAAGGAAGAACATCCGGCCGAATGATCAATGATCCGGCCGGACCTTCACGATGCAGGGCAGAAAATGAAGATTCTTAACCCGTGAGCCTCCCGAAGCTTCAAGGTCGATCGGTCTGTCCTCTCCCGGATAGATCGGTCGATCGGTAAGATTTCTTTGTATTTCTTATGCAAGTCACCTAGATCTATTTGAAAAGCAATTAATTGGACGCTTAAATAATCAAATCCGGTAAAAAAAAAAGTAAATAAAATGGTAGAAATTCATTTCTCCTTTCCTTTCTTTAAGGTTGCATGTTTATTATTATTATTTTCATATATCCTGGAAAATATAAAAAATGGATTAATGTGCAAATATTAACCCAAAAAAAATAAAATAAAAAAAAAGTTAGAAACTAACTGTGGATGTTTTGCATGTAAATAACTAAGGAAATAATCCACCCGGTAAATTATTACTAAAATAAGCAGAAACTCACTAAATACAGCCAATTGCACTCAATCAATCAGGATTAATTATAGTGGACTAAATGCAGAACTAAAATTGAATAGAAACAATATTAGGCTCGATCATTCATTGCATCCTATTTTCTGGGTGATTTATCGCTTTACATTGTTTGTCTCCGTCAGAAAATAATGGCCTTGTTACTTAATTAAATGGGAAATTGCCTTAGTATGGATGACTCATTTCAAACCCATAAATCATCTGGTGGTGATGACGGATGGGATTTTCCAAAGGAATCTACCTGTTTGTTAATCACTGGGTGATCCCAATGCAATTCGGGTGGCAACTCCACATTTCTCATAAAAATCTAAAAAATCCATTTAGTGGGTATGTCACCATTGCTATTGGACACCAACCGACGGGTAAGCGGTATAAGCAAAATAACGCATCCCGGGCGCTCTGTCCACAATCATCCTCATTAAAAAAAAAAATTTGGTAACAATCATGAAAATAAATATAGCATATATAGGAAAAGAGTAAAATTAAAATGATAGAAGTGTGACTATTTTAGAGTATTTTATAACATTTTTAATGCCCTACAAATATTAGAATGATGTAACTCCTAATTTGTGATTATGATTTATATCCTATTCATATATAATTATATGTTATTTATTCTACAATGTCATTATTATCCAATTAAATCACTATATTAATTGTTTTCCTTAATTAAAATAATGAAGAAAATTTACCGTATATGTATCTATTTTAAATTTTAAATATTTTTTAAAAAAATATTTACACTTTTTAATTTGTTTTAAATAGGTTACAATAAAATAATTTCACTTAAAAATAATTATACAGTAATTAATTCTATAAAATTAAGTTAAATTTTATATCTAAAATTGAATAATTAATTTTATCTTAAAATTCAATTTATTAAGATTAATTTATTTATATTTTATCACATTTTATACTTAAAAGCTTTAAATCATTATCAATGATTGATCTTTCCATCTAAATATTTAAATAAAAATGATTTAGTGAAACAATAAGCAATAATAGACTTGATTTCAACTATATTATAAACTTAGAAACCTGGTGAATATTCACCTAGAAGACATGTATATTTGAAATAATTTTACTCGTTGGAAAGGCCATATAATAGAAGGCTATATATATATATATATATATATATAAGGGTGAAGAAGGTAATTCTGCTTTAGTTGGGCCATTCTCTGAAGAGGAAACTTAGAAGGCCGTGCTGTCCTGTGGTCCAAATAAAGCTCCGGGACCTGACGGATTCAACTTCTTTTTTTATAGAAGGTCTTGGAGTTTTATGAAGATGATATAATGTCGGTTCTCCACAATTTTCATACATTTGGGACACTTTCTAATGCCTTGAAGACTTCTTTTATAGTTTTAGTGCCTAAAGTTGCTGGGTCCTCTTGCTTGAAAAACTATAGGCCGATAAGTCTCATTCATGGCTTCTATAAAATTTCGGCAAAAATTCTTTCATTCAAGTTAAGGAGAATATTGCCAAGCATTATTTCAGAGTCTCAGTTTGGTTTCATTAAGGGGAAAGCATTCGTGAGAGCTCTTTTCTTACTTCTGAAATTGTGCATCATGTTCATTCTTTGAAAAAGCCGACTTTTCTGCTCAAGTTGGATTTTCATAAAGCATTTGATAGTGTTTCCTGGGCCTATCTAGCCTCTGTGATGAGGAGTATAAATTTTTCCAACACCTGGATTAATTGGATGAATAACTATTGGAGTGGCTCAACAACATCTTTTATGGTTAATGGTTCTGCTTCGAATCCTATAGACCTTCACAAAGGAGTTAAGTAGGGCGAGCTGATGTCCCCATTCTTGTTTGTCATCACAATTGGAGGCCTCAAGTAGCTAATTAACAAGCCATTTTAGAAAATTTGTTAGAAGGAATTTATTTAGCCTCTAACGCTCCTGTGATTTCCATTTTACAGTTTGCTGATGATACTTTGTGCTTAATGACTGTAGAGGAAAAATTTATAGTTAGGTATATGAGAATTCTCTGATTTTTTGTGGTCATATCAGGATCGAAAATAAACTTTGAAAAAAGCTCATTAATCGGCATTCAGGTTCATGATTCTCTAACTCAATATTGTGCTTCTTTAATGAGATGCAAGATATATTCTTTACCTTTCACTTATCTTGGTGTTCCACTTTCGTATAAGTCACTCAATACCAAAGATTGGGATCCATTACTTAGTAAGTTCTCTTCTAGATTGGCCATGTGGAAAGGTTCTTGTCTTTTTTTCTTTTATTGTGGTAGGCTTGTTCTTTTTAAATCCATATTATGCAGTTTGCCAGTCTATCTATTATCTCTCTATAAGGTGTCGATTTCTGTTAGGAAAAAAATGGAATCAATGATGAGGAATATTCTCTAGAAAGAGGATCCCAAAGGCAGATCATTTTGCAAAATTGCTTGGGAAACCATTTGCTCTCCCATTGAGGCAGGTGGTCTCAATATTTGTCCAATTCATCTTAGAAATGCCAATCTTCTTCTAAAATGGATTTGGAAATTGAGAATGCAGTCCTCGAGTTCTCTTTGCCAGGTGGTTTGTTCTTCCATCTCGCATGTTTCTACTTGGATGGATCCACAAAATAATGCTTTCTGAAATTTGTCTCCCATTTGGAAAGGCATAATTCAGACGTGTATTGATGACTTTCAGATTTGGAATTTCTTTCAAACTTTTATTTCATTTACTATTGGTACAAGAAACTCAATTTGGTTCTGGAATGATTACTGGTTTAATGGTCAGCCACTATCTTCTTTTTTTCCCCTACTGTTTGCTGCTTCTTCATAAAAAACCATCTTTATCAATTACGGTATCTCTACCCTCATGAAATCCAATGGACGTCCTGTATGGAAGAGCAGGCTTCAACCAAATTGTTTAGAAGAACTGACTTAGCTATCAGACCTGCTTACTGATGTATCACTAAGCAACAATGAGGATTCCTTACGTTGGAAACTTGACAAAACTAACACCTACATTGTTAGTTCATTTGTTAAAAATTATATGTCTCATGTAAGTGAATTAAGTAGGCAACAACTCTTCTCAATTTGCTGGTCCTCAATTGCACTTTAGAAGACCAAGTTTTGCACATGGACAATATTACACAATAGACTCCCAACGAAATCTTTTCTAGCCAACAAATTCAACCTCAACTTGGACAATTGCAAATGCTTATTCTGTGATGAAGATGAGACACAAGACCACTTAATAGTTCATTGTAGGTTTGGAAAACAAATATGGACTAATCTCTTTCATTGGCTAGGATTTTTCTTCACAATTTCAGAAAAGAGCACTGATTTCTTCCATTAATGGATGTCCTTCTTCTCCGGAGCTACACATAAGGCTTTCATTACTTCACTTTGGATGATCCTAGTATGGGAGATATGGAAATGGAGAAATAAATTAGTTTTCCAAGATACGACCGTTTCAAAAGATATTCTCTACTCTAGTATCTATTTGGTTTTCTATCTTGTTAAATGTAAAAATTCCCTGCTTTTCCTTTCTCCTGTAATGATGTAATTTGCTGCCCTCTTACCTTGTTCAAATTGTAAGTTACTCTTGTTTCTTTTAACCTCTCCTTGAGGTTTTCATTTATAAAATTCAACAACTTTCATCAAAAAAAAGAAAGGTGAAGCAAAAAACTCTATAGTTTGTAGAATGCTTTTTCTCTTTCAACTTTGTGGCTACATTTTGAACTTATTTACTTAATCAACCATTGTTATTATTTGTAAGTTTATTTATGTATAAATTCAAAACCCATAGGATATAGTTTATTTTCATGAGATATTCCATGTTTGATCAAATAAAATTCATGGCATTTCCATCTCCATATCCAAACCCTTAGTTTAATCGAGGACAATAACCCATTTTAGCTTAATAAAGGAAATGCAAAAGATTAAAACTAAGTGGATAATAATAGAAAAGGAAAGGTCAAGCAAAAAAAAGGTAAAGCAAGAGAATGAAAACTTACCCCATCATATAAAGCTTCTCAATAATCGACATAGCATCCACAACAATTTATAGGTCACCATATTTGGTGACATCCTATAGTAGTCCCAAATATATAATTGAAATTTATATGCCAAATGTGAAATAAGCTCATTGTATTATCTGTATTGATATAAGTTTAATCATAAGGAAAATCAGTGGATATCATATAACTTACCGTTTTGAGCTAATATGTGTAGACTTAACCATGATATTCAGTCAACTTCCCTATGATAACAACAAACTTAAAATTAGCACAATAAAACTACATTTAAAAGTTATGAAAATTGAAATACCAAGAGGGGGGTGAATTGGTGCAAAATTAAAAATTTTAGAGAGAATGGAGATGAAGTAGAGTGAACACACAAGGATTTTATAGTGGTTCGAACCTAACTAGTCCTACGTCCACTCTCTCAAAGACCTCTTTGGGGTTCCACTAACTACAATAGTGATACAAGGGATTTCAAGGCTATCCCAAACCTTTACAATGAGTTTTACCCAAGGCTCACTCACAAACCCTAGTGTTTCTAAGAGGCTAACACCAAACCTTTACAA
>CANYLF013284105.1:0-10285 GCA_948193215.1 Bocquillonia castaneifolia
AATAATTTCATATTCAACCAATTCCAAATTTTTCAACTCAATAAACAATTTCATATCATAAGTACTTTTCCATCATTTCATTATTCCAATCAATTCATAATAATTTTATTTTTATTTCCCAGTCAATCAAAATCCCATCCAAATCACTACCATCTCAAGTCTTTCAACTTCTCACCAATTCACAATTTCAATAATATCACATTATCAAAATCTTATCATAAATCATCACACATAAATTATCCACTTATGAGAAAGGTAAAATATTCACACACAGCCTCCTTTCATTTATGAGAAAGGTAATTAATTTTTTTTATATCGCACACAGCCACCTTTCAGAGAAAGGTAATATATTCGCACACAGCCACCTTTCACTTATGAGAAAGGTAATTTATATCTATATATATATATATATTTCACACAGCCACCTTTCTCATAAATTTCACATATATGTGAGACACAACACAATCACAACAAATTCATAAAATCTCAATTTAATCAATATCACACCATAATGACAATTCAACCATTTACACAAGAATTTTCAAAAATACATAAATTCAATCATAATACCGGGCGGATGACTCATTCTCACCAGATCCTCACCAAATTATTTTCTCATTCGTTCACAAATATAAATAGGTGGCCACTGACGAGACTATCCCACCAGCTCAGTCTCACCATCCCTCAATAGGCAGCTATCCCACCGACTCAGCTTGCCCAAAACACACAACCCTTTTTCCCCGAGTCAATCCATGCCCATTTCAAACACAATCACAAACCAATTCAACTTGCAACACATCACAATTTCTCAATCTAGCTCACAAATTCACAAGTCAACCAATTCCACATCATCACACATTATAATAAATTTTGATAATTAGTTAAATTATCTAAAAGAAAGGTTAAAGGAAAGGTAACACAATCACATCTTTTTCAATTTCATATCTTTTCATTTGGAACAACCTCTTGGTGCCCAATCATAAATCATTCATTTTTCATCTCATCTTTTGGGTTACCAATTTCTAACCAATATTTTAGACAATCAAACTCATTACCAAGTCATACACAACAAGCCAATCAAATAAAATTCATGTCATACTCAAAATTTTCTCAACAAATTAATCATTCACAATTTTCTCATTTTCTCATTAATAATCTCATATATTAATAAATCTCAACTCTTTCAAGTATCATCCATCCATACCTCATCTTCTAGTTATAAGATTATTTTCTACTCAATATACACAAATTAAATAATCATTTAAATATTTACTTTATATTCCATAATAATTAAATTCACCCATGTATATGCATCACACAACAAATTCACATTAACATTCAACATGCAAAACTCAATAATCCAGGGGTACAACCGGGGTACCCTCACAAATAAAAATAACTTATTTCCTCACCTGACTAGCGGTTATATTTCATCCCTCCAATCTTGTTGCTCTTTAGCCAAAACCTATATGGATTAATGTTCAATACAGTTTTTACTAATTTTTAAGACACAATTATTTTTCAAATTATTTATTTAAAAACACAGCTAAAATTATATAAAAAGGCTTTTAGAAATTACGGGGAAATAATCTGTAGATTTCAATTGCACAATTGAAATCAGCATAAAAATTGAGTCCAACGACATTTTGGTCAAAGAATAATACCGTGAATAGTACAATGCTATAATAGTTATGAACAGTACTCCGTTATAGTATAAATGAATAGTACATGTGCTACAGTACAAAAATGAAATAGTACGCATGGTGCCCACAGCTGGGGCCCGCCAAGTCACTGGTTTAATGGTGTCAGAATGAAATTCTGAAAACACTACTGGACTCCTCTCAAGCTCTAAATTACAGATGTATAATCAGTTTTATAAAACAATAAACGAATTTAACAGAAAATGAGAAATTTCATTTAAAATTTTTTACCTCAGATTTGTAAATTCTACCCGATAGAATCCTATCAATATACCACATAAAATGAAGCTTAAGAGACCACAAATTCATAGACACTAAAATCATTTGATTCTAACTCCATATGAGAGAGTTCTGAGAGTTAGAAATTTGAAAGAGTTTTTTTTTTAAAAATTCCACCGACGGTTTCCCCTCAATGCATATATATATAATCAAATTGGTGAATTACCATTTTAATCCTTAGATATTTGGTAGATTATAACTTATCCTTCATAACAATTTTTCTTACAATTGCATCCGGACTAAAATATAAAATTTTTTTAATAATATTTATAAATCCTCTAAAAAATATATTTATTATTATTATTATTATTATTATTATTATTATTTTAGGATGTTACATGTTATTTAAAAATTAATAAAATAAAATTTTATACATGTTAAAATTTTTTTAATTAATATGAATATAAAGACTAGTTTTTAAATATTTGATAAAAAAAGATAAAGTATTAACAAATAATAAAATAAAACTATTTATATTAATTGTATCTATATCAACTCTTTAAAATATTAAAAAAATAATTTTTTATTATTTAATTTATAAAATATTAATTAGAATTTTTAATTTTGACTTAGTTGAACGTATATAAAAAGTTTAGGTACTAAAAGAAATGATCTAAGATGAAAATTTAGGATTTTGAAAAGTTAAGAGTCTTATAATTTGAACCTTTGGATAAACATTAAGGTTATATTTGAGCTAAAAAAAAAACTTTAAAGGCATATATACTCTTCAAGCTAAACATTAAAGGTGTATTTGCACCTTATCCCTTTTAATTAATTTTTCAATTTAGTTCTTATTTAATTGAATTTGAAATTTATAAAAAATAAATTATTAATAAGCATTCAATTTTATAAGCACTTTGGTACTTGTAATGATTTAAGTTTATTTTCTTGATGACATTTTTTATGTAGCATACATTAATGAACATTGTACTTCCTTTTCTAGTCATGCGACATTAATATATATCAGACATTATATATTGAGCTGACAAAATGATTACTACATACCTAGTTACATAATTGTTTGTGGCCATAATTAGGCGTCATAGTTTGTTAATACATAGCATTATCTGAAATAGAGGGACAAGCCGGTATTAGCTTGCGTCCTTTTGAATGGAAAGCCAAAAGAGACACAATGAAAGGGGCTTTATGCTTGGTTGACCTTTTAATAAGATAACAAATGCTGCGAGATGAGAAAATAAAAAGAGAAAGAAATGGACTGATGAGGATAAAAAAGAAGAATGAAAACCCCTGATTTTGGAAGCCATTGAACTTGTCCAAGTAAGAGTTTAGTGGAACCAAATGTCCACTATGCTATTACTAATTAAGTTGTATGGTCCAAACAAAAAGATATAACAGGAAGAGGACCAGTATGCAGAAAATGAAAATGATGTAATTAATTGGACAATGAAAGCTAAGGCTACCTTTCAACTATCTTTTGAGACCCATTAGTGCATTCTTTTTGGTTTTACAAGTAAAAATAAAATCATGGTACGCGTTTTTTCTACGCATACTTAAAAAATTAAAGTGAAAAAACAATAGAAGGAAAACTTGAGAAGATTGGATGGGAGAAGAAGATGCATATAGTGGCAAAGCATCTTAAAAAGACATGCACAAGCAAAAATCTTTTGAGACCCACTTGTTTGTTTCTTTCTTTCCATTTTTTGAACTTTATAAAGTAATTTAATTTTCTCATATTGTTTCATATATATATATATATATATATTTGATAAGTGGCGGTACGCATACCGGAGTATCTGGACCCCTGGACCCCGTAAATTGTCCAAACTAATTTCTGATTGAGAGAAGCCCCAACGGAGTGAAGCTTGAACTCGAGACCTTCCTGAGTGTGTGTGTGTGTCTATATATATATTATCTGTTTAGTGTATATGCTGGTATAATTTGTGAATGATGGAGCATTTCCAGTTTTAATGTATCAATAGGAGGAGCTGACTCTGAACCGACAGTTTCTTTTGGTAACTTAACAGCTATATCAGAATAAGTTGTTGAAATAGATCATTAAACAAACCAAATGCCTTTAGTGGACTATAAGTGATAGTAAAAATTATTGTCGATTAATATATTCAACTTCAATTTGCATGTTTTTCTCAGCTTCTTCAAATGTATATGGTGAATAGTGAGAGTGCACTTTGCACACAAGTGCATTAGTTGCATGATTTTAAGTAAGGTTGCATGGAGACTTTTAAGGAATAGAAACTAATCAAGATTTAAGAATTTAAAAGTAAATGTGCAAGTTTAGGAGAAATTATTAAGTGCCCGTTAAAATATGTATAAGAAAATCATAATTTCATAATTTTAGACAATAAACACGATTCATCTAATAATTAATTTCTTTAATGTTCATCTAATAATTTCGACCGATTATGATTTCAGTAAGAAGATGGGGGCAAGCAGATGCTTTCCAGGGCGTTGGACAACATGATCAAAGTAGAGCCAATTGCTGGTCTATGTCTCTTATGACTCAACGAGTGTGCATTTGTTTTTGTCCGAACCAAATCCTCACTCATAAGAGTCTTCTCATTGACAAAAGCTGTAAAGCACTTTCTCCACTTTTAATATAAGAAGTGATCCATGATTTGGTACTTTATAATACTGGATGAAGATATATAGTTACTATTATCTTCCTTTTATTTATTTATTTTAAATGTTTCAGATAGAAATTAAAGTTGGAGCCTCTAGGTGCTATAGTGTGGCTAAAGTTTCATAATCGATCCACTCCTCCAGAGAGGAAAGCTAATCTGGGCTTTAAAATGATTTTCAGTTGGACAAGCGCATGTCCGTCAGGGATTACAATTACATCTTGGAAATGGATAAGTTGAGTCCACCATCCTTAAAAACATCGTCCAACAAAAAACATGTCCACGAGCACATTAATTACTTTTTTTTACTTCAAAATTACCCTTAATACTTTCAATTAGACAAAAGAGACTTGAGTTTTGAAATCTCAATTCTGATTTCCATAACAGGAAAAGCACCTAATGACATTAAGCAAGTGGATCACAATTCTGAAGGCCATAGGCCATATGTAATTTGCCCTCCTCTTTAACGGTTGTTGGCCTTAAGCAAGTGGGTGCCATTTAGCCATAACCCTTCTCTTCTATTTCTGATATTTCTTTGCTTATACGGCTGCTTTTATTCTACCAGATTGTATCTAAACTATTGATTTTTATAGGACCTATATGGATTGCACAAATATCAACAATTTATATGTAATCCACAAGATAAAATAATTGCATCATCATATTTCCCGATTCTTGATCTCATATGCAAAATATGCCTAAAGAGAGATGAATCAAACCTAACCATTATATTTTGGATCATGAATATTAAAGTAGACTTACTTAAACCTATGAATTTTTTACAAATTTTTGCCATGAAGTGAACAGAAAGTAACACATTTTTGAAGTTGCTGTGGCCCGTATGGAATGTAAAACTATAACATTGAAATGTGAGAAGTTAATATATACATCTCTATGTACAATTGGAGTATGATTTTCTTGATCCTAAAAAAACCCACATCAAGCAATTTCATCTAAACTCTGTAACCCATCAGAATTTAAGCTATTCTCTTTGATATGTCAATTTGACTATAACAGCTCCTAATAAACAAGCAACAAGCAATTGTATCAACAACTATAATAAGAGAGAACATGTAAGCAATCAACAATCCCTCCACAACCAGAGACAAATTAATTCTCCCATGGAATTGATAAGCTCTAATAATCCTGTATCCAAACAAGGACTCAATAGCACCAAGCCCCAAATTGAAAGGCAGAGCCAACAATAAAGCCATTGTCCCTGTGGATTTCCTTAGCAAACAAGCCTTTTGAATAACCTTATAGTAGCCATTGCAACCATCCATTCCTGCCACAACCATGGACAGGTTGCATATAATCATTGGTATGTGTTAAAATCATGTAGAAGACAACTCCAACAGCAAGAACAAGCAGAGGATTTTCCTGAGAAAACGCGAAGAATTCTCCGGCGAAATTCGAAGCTACAAGAAGGATAAATGAAGTTGCTATGGTGATGAATATGGTAAGAAGTGTATTGCAAAGGTAGGTTAAAGCCAAAGGCTTGTAAAGTGATAAAACCTTAGGTTTATTAAGGTCATCATCACCATGTAGCTATTGAATTATGGATGCTTTTGCTATGACAAGTGAGGATAGTGCAAAAGGAAGACTGTAAAGAAAGCTATATATCATATGGGGAAGATTTAAATCATCAAGAACATAATAATAGTAAATTCTTGGAATAAATGGAGATTTATGAATTGATTGAAACACACGAATTGAAGCTGAAAAGGGTAGTAAAAGAATTTCCGGGTTGTTTGTGAAGTAGTGAAAATCTTTCAATAAGGTAAAGATTGGTCTTCTTATGATCCATCCTGGTTTAACCTCCATAACCAAAGGATCTATGCTAATATTTACCATATAAAAGGAAGAAGAGATACAAATACATATATAGTTCTACAAGAGATCTTCAAGATTTTGTAATATAACAGTTAGGTTCATTTTCACCATATCTAGTCTAACAACCCTAGCTAAACGAATACTAACTGCCAAAGAAGTGGTCTTTCTTTGGCTCCAAAATTTTTCTTGGTTAGCTATAAATGAGATTAGAGATTAAAAAATATTAAGATTTTGTGCATATATATTACATATATTAAAAAACTGTAGGTGGTGATGTGTTTTTTGGATAGGCATTAGAGAGCTATATTATATACGGTCTTGTCTTATTCAACCAATGGGTTTGGTGGGCAAACATATATATACTTGCAAGGAAAAATAAGATAAATATCCAGTAAGAATTATCATATATTAATTTGTTGGTGTCTACAAGATCAAATGATCGGTGTTTGATCTTGTCTTTGTTGATAGCAGACAATATCAAAGTCTCATCTCCTATCACAAATACCATATTCCTAACTACACTGGAGTGGAGTTCTTTTCAAAAAAAAAAACTACACTAGAGTTAATATGGATCGATGCATAATTTTAGTCATAACTCTAAGTGTACAAGAGACAATCACCGCATTGAACAGGAAAAGCACCATATCAGTTACATCTAAAGTGACAGGAAATAAGAAGTGTACACAGAGATATTGATCCAAGTTACTGAAATGTTGGGTTTTTTGATTGGAAACAATAAGCGGATCGAAAGGCACATAGAAAATTAGCACAAGAGAACCACAGACAACAGAAATTCAAAAAAAAAAAAAAATACGAGAAATTAAACCAGTAAGTTATGAGAAACCTCTGCTGCAACTGGCTAATTGGCAGACCAATTAATATTTGATATCTGAAAATGCTTCAACACCTCCAAGCTGAAGCTGAAATGAGTTCCTTGTGCTGCCAGCAAAGAACTAGTGAAGACTGCTTCTTTTCAACATGGAATCCCCTAACTGGAGTTCGCTGCACCAAACACTCTGCTTGTGACTCCGCAAAGTTGCTGAATTGGTATGGAGTGAATCCAGATAGCAAAAACAGATTCCTCCAAGGCGGAGTCTTATCTGGATGACAGTGACGACCCAATACAATTTTTTCAATAGCTGGCTTCACCAAGAACCTCTCAATCTTCTGCAGAGCATCTATGTTCACATTCACAGCTTCCAGTGATTCAAGCAGGGTTGAATAAGATTGAATTGAATGATTTATATGGTGAGCAAATGGAAGGTCAGTTCTGTCACAGCCTCTGTCCAAAGAGACCACAACTTTGGGTGACAGCTGCTTCACAAAACGTAGTACCGCAGGAAGAGCTGATGGATGATTAGAGAAGGGTCCAATTGGAAGATTCACAGCAATAACTTCTTTCTCAGATACTCTTATAGGCATTGGACAAGAACCAGAATTCAACACTTGAAGGCTTAAAATTTCGAGCTCGAAAGGCATGTTGATTTCACTAGCAAAAGTAGTTAAATTTTCTTGAGTAAAACCAAGTTCAAGTTCATCATGAGAAGAAGGAGAAGCAAAAGCAGTGATCTTGAGCGAAGGAACACCGCCATTCCTCAATGCTAGTTCTTGCATAAGAGAAGCCCATTGCCCACCAAAGCCAATATCAAAATCAATAATATGAATTCTATCAGAACCCTCACAAGCCTCGAGAAGAGCTTGATTACAAGTAAAATTAGAGAACTGAAGAATGGGAGAGATCTCAGAAAAAGATTTGAAAGCACCAATCTTGAAAATAAGACTACAAGGTGACATGGAAGATGGGTTTGCTGTGCTGTTCATGTTCATATGGAGAAGTAACTGCAAAGCTTCTTTGAAGTAAACAGCAGCCCTAATATGAGGCTTACCGATCGAAAGAGAGAGCTGGTGATTGAGCCGCGCCAATATCCCTTGCGCGAGTACCGGATTGCCGGTTTCGATCAGATCTGCAGCCTGGCATATTGAGTTTGTTATTGCCTGTTGGGCCGCCAATTCATCGGTTATAATTTTTTGATTCATCATTGGTGGTCGCTGGAGAAATAACTCTGGCCTTGACTCGGGAAAGGGAAGTTTTTGGACCGGAAAGTTAGGACCAGAATTAAGCCGCTTTGGTGGTGGGGAAGATAAGAGATGGTGCTGCTCTTGCAATTGTGCATATGACAATGGCAAGAAAATAGCTGGATTCTGGGCAAAATGGGCTTCATTTTGGTTGATTAGCAGCTGGTGATTGAAAATCTGCGGCTTTTCCTCTGGTGGTTGGGGTAGAAACATACCTGGCAAGAGAACCGGATTTGGGTTTAAAACTGAACCCATCCTAGCATTGTCACTGTGGTGGCTAAGAAGAGGAAACTCAGAAGAAGAAGTAGTAGTTACTGGTTCGATGGTGTTGGCACTGGTAATGGGTTCAAACCCAAAACCTTGATCTACAACACCAAAACCAGCAGCATTGAACTCCACATCAAGAGACCCACTTCCACCTTGTAACAGCTTATTAAATCCCAAAGATGGGTCCTCCATAATTAGCCTTAAAATGGACTGTTCTTGTTCTTGACTAGGAGACCCAGGTAAGACGCCCTCCCACCCCTCCATTCCAAGTCCACATTTTTCAGCGCTTGTATCTACAGAAACAGCAGCAGATACCACACCGGTCGTCGTGGTGGTGCCAGTGGAGGCGCCGCCGCCGCCACGTGAATAATAAGACAGCGTTGAGGAAGATGTAGGAGGACTCGGACTTCTTCTAGCGTCAAGAACAGATGTGGGCTCACTGCCCACATAGCAGCAAATTTCTTTGGCGTTGCTGTGTTGCCACTTTTGTTGGTGATTTTGCGGTTGCAGTAATAATTGAGGCAATGAATCAGGAGAAGAGGAACAAGTGGTAGCAGTTGAAGAAGAAGAAGAAGCAGCAGTAAAGCCTAACACCCCCTTCCCTTGAAATTCCTCAAAGGACAAGGGCATGTCCTTCATCTATGAAAATCAACTCCTCCACTCCAGAGCAACACCAACCCCCCCAAATTCCAGCCTCAATAACCTCCTCCCTTATTTTCTTACTTTACAAACACACCTTCTTTCTTATGCAAAAAGAAAATAAAAACCAACATGTATATATTTTTTTGGAAGAGACAGCTTTTATATGTACATGCAGAAGAAAGTCAGGCAGAAACCATTTTAGAGCATGCATACACAGACACACCTTCTTCTTCTTCTCCTCCTTTTCTATCAAATTTCTCTCTACTGCATCATCAAGAAACAAAATTTAAAAACAAGTCATTTCGGAACCATCTTTTATTTATCTTATTGGTTGTGTAGTGTTGTGTGGGTTTTTCTTTTTTTTTTTTTTTCTCCTTCTTCTTTCTTCTTCTTACGCTTGTTTATATATCTCTCTTTGTTGTGGTTTTTTTTTTTTGGTACTCTCTGTTTCCTGCCATGGATACGTGCAACATATAAAAGTGGTAATGACAAGCTCAAACGATGCTCTTTAAACCGCTCTCTATTTTATTTTTTTTAAATATATTTATATTTTAATTTTAATTTTTTATTAATAAAACTACACTAAATTTTTACATTATTTTAAGGTTTAATTACCTAAAAATACCTAAATTTTTTGAACTTTTAACAATTAAATCACAAACTTTCAATAATTACATAACAAATGATAATCTAACAAATCTTTTTCAAAAGTACTTTGTAGTCACTTTAACAGGTGAAAAAATGATTGTGTGACTCACTGTAGTAATTGTTTTAGAGAAAAATAAAAAATTAAATTAATAAATTGAATACTACATTAATTGTAAAAGTCAAAATATAAAAAAAATTATTTTTTTAAAAGTATATGTTTAACTTATTGTCTAAAATTAGAAC
>CANYLF013284655.1:0-14969 GCA_948193215.1 Bocquillonia castaneifolia
TTAACAAAAGTTATAAACAGACGTTAAAAGAAAGTTGAGTTGGCTTCATGGCCTACATAACTCAATAAGTTAAATATAACATGGTATTAATATTTAATGATTGGTAAGTGACATGGCAAAATAAAAAGAAGCAAATTAGTATATCGTCTTCTTCATCTGATATATCCCAAATTGAGAAATAAAATAAATCATAAACTGCAGTATTTTTTTTCACTCTGTTCCTTATTGTTTTTTGAGTTAAATGTAAACTGAAAGCGAATAACATATATAGAAAAGAAGTAAAGATACTAATCGGTTTGTCCTAGCCTCACTAATAAATAGTCCATTCGAGAATATTGCACTAGCCTCATTCTGCAAATTGGTTTGTCCTACGGTGGCAAATTAAGTAGCTTAATAAATCCAACTACAGCTTCTAATTACTGGACTTGAGTTAGTTTGTAGCCTAATGTATTATTTAAAGACAATATTAATATTATAAAAATTAAAAATATTTAAATGATAGTTTTTTAAAATATTATTTTCATTATAATTTGATTAAGAATGAGCTCCTTAATTTGAGTTGAACTCGAACTCGAACTTGTAATAAACAATTCTAGTTTGAATTCAAATACTCTAATAAAACTCAAACATGCAGTTCTAAAAGGAACTTGATGTTAGGCCAAAAAACTAATCAGATCCTATAGGAACTATATATGCTTCCCTACATATGTTTGTTGAGAAAAATTTTTCTATTATCTCACGGATTACCTTTAATAAAATATAAAAATAATCAAACAATCACAGAGAAATTAACAAGATAAGAATTTACGTGGAAAACTCCAAAATTGGAGAAAAACCACTGTCGTTGTCAAAAGATAACTGAGAAAATTATTCACTATGTGAAATTATTACAACCACACAATACAAAATACAATATTTTTCTCACACTCAACGCCTAAGAAAAATACATAGAGAATTTTTTTCAAACTCTCTAACCCTCACAATTTTTTTGAATTTTAAATACACCTAGTAGAGACCACTTGACCTCAAGCTCTTACCTCTCCACTCATTTGTGGTGTTTGGGATTTTCGGATGCACTGTGAAGGCCTATTTATAGAAAAATGTTTTGGCCATCAAGTTTACAAGTGACGTAGGACTTTTGGCCTCTATGCTAATATCAACTTACCAATTTGCAAGCTTTTGTGCCCATACTTATCCATCCTTTACCCATGCTTTGACTGTAACATTTGATAAAATAATTTTTTTTAAATCATTCATGTGGGCCTTACGAACTCACAACAATCTTGTACATCAGGGTTTGGTGTTGATGTCCCTCCATCAAAATTTTTTGCAGCAGAATTTGGTGTTAATGTCCCTCCATCAAGATTTTGTGCATCAGACCACCAGCTTTCACATCTTTCTTCCATTTCAAATTACACTAATTTTATGTTAATGGCTTTCTTGAGTAAATAAGTTACCAGTTAACAGTGGGTCTTTCAAGTTTTGGAGGCTTCAAGCCATAGTAAACAGCACTAGTCAATGACGAATTGAGGAAAAAAAAATGACTAGTGGCTGTATCATCATATATATAAAGCCCTAACATAGTTGTACTTTGTTGCCGTTTTTTTTTCCATGTCACTTAACAACCATTAAATACCTTTCAGAAAAAAAAAACCACTAAATATTAATACCATGTCATATTTAAGTTATTGAGTTACGTGGGCCATAAAGCCAACTTGGCTTTCTTTAACGTGTGTTGATAACTTTGTTAACAGAAGAGTGTATTTGGTCCGAAAAAGGTCATATTTAGATAGGAAAAAAAAAAGGGGCTCATGTATACCTCCAGGCGTAGTTTAAGGGCATATTTGTACCTTTGGCCTAAAAAAAATCAAGAAGGTATTATAATTTAAGGTCAGCGACGAGAAGTTGATATTTAAATCATTCATCGGCAGGCGCCACGGTCACCGCACTTCGTTACACGCGCCGCCACAAAACTGAGAAATTGAGGGTTCAACAAAGAATGAGAGAAACCCAAAAGCATGATAAAGGAGCCAAGCGCAAACATTTTGATGATGACACGGAACATGTTAACGGAACTGACAGAGAGAAGAAGAAGAAGCAAAAAGTAGTCGCTAAAACCCGAACCCTAACTCTTAAACCCCACAATCTCTCCTATCCAAATGTACCCACTTCAAATAGGTTTATACCCAATCAGTATCATCATCATACGAAAAGTAAAAGTTCGAGCATTATAGACTGTAATCGCAAATGGGTCTTCTCTGACACTGACGTCTCTGCTCATAAAGGTTTGATTTATACTTCTCGGTGGTGCTGCGTTTTGATATTCAACTTAAAAGTTTATGTCTTTTTCATTAATTGTTGTGCAGATCGAATTGTTTTTGTGTCGTATAATATACTTGGTGTTGAAAACGCTTCAAAGCATCCTGATTTGTATCTCAAAATCCCACCTGAATACTTGGAGTGGGATCGGCGGAAGGAGCTTATTTGTAACGAGATTAATCACTATAATGCTGACGTTCTATGTTTTCAGGCAGGTTGAACTGTGTTTTATTATTATTCTTTTGGGGAATTCTGTGGTTACTTTATACTTTTATTTACTTTGTTTTTCTAATTATGTGTCAATTTCTCATCCAACGGTGATAAAGTGACAAAGTGAATTTTACTTTAATTTATTCATTCATTATACTGTAGAATAGACATTTGTTAATGTGTCCGTGTGTTAAGTTGAGGGCATTGTGGATTTTAATAACTTTTGTGGTAAGAAAGTTGTGTTTGTGAGCACTGGTTTTTGCAAAATAACTCATAATTGTCTGTACAAGATCAAATACGTACATGTTTGTGAATTGTGATGGGTAATTGCATACATTTTGTGCAGAAAGTTTCTATCTTGATGTGTAGCTAGAAATTTTTGCACTGATTAAGCATGCCACACATGTGAGGTGAGAATAGTTCTTAAGAATATAATAAAGAAGTTTTACATATGCTTTTAAAGTTGGCATAAATTCTAGGTGTTTTAGAGTTTTGGAGTGCAGAGTTGCTTTTGCTTGATGGTTTCCTCACAATCTTTGCCTCTAAAAGTTTTCTTTGTTATCAAGTCTATATTATATATATATATATATATATATGTAACTTATTTATTTATTTATTATTCATTTCTGTTATGGAGTTCTAATTACATGATCCGCTCTTCTGGTTATAGGAGGTTGATCATTTCAATGATTTAAATTGTCTTCTTCAAGAGGATGGCTTTAGAGGTGTGTACAAGGTACGTTGAAAAAAGCATGTGTATGTAGCTCTAGCTTCTACAGTCCTGAAATTCTTTATTTTTTGTTCTTGACTAATTTAGTTTAACAACTATTGTTCCTTCCAGGGCCGCACAGGCGAAGCATGCGATGGCTGTGCTATATTTTGGAAAGACACACTGTAAGGATTCTGCACTCAGGAAACATTGATTGCTTTTATTTTCTGTTTTAAATTTAAATTTCTTCAGAATAATTATACATTCTTTGGTTGTTTTTTCTTTTGCTCATTTCCGTGCTTTTCACTATAATTTTTGGGATGAGAAATGCAAAATGTTGATTTTTTTCCCCATTTTCTTTTTCATCTATATTGAAATTTTTGGAAGTCATTTTCTCAATACAGATTTTCACTTTTGCATGAAGAGAATTTAGAGTTCCAAAGTTTTGGCCTTCGAAACAATGTTGCTCAACTTTGTGTTTTAAAGGTATGCAAAGTGCTGACCTTTTGGTGCATATCTTTTTTTTTTTCCCTAATTCTAAATCATGTCTAAGGACTTGAACACTTATCCAAGAAGGTATTCATAACTTAGAGCAAATTTCTTTTTCTTCTTTTAGTAATTTGTTGGTGGTATGGTGTTAAAACCCATAACAAAATGTAAGCTTTAGGAATATAAATCCCCTGCAAAGTAGGTTTAGAAATTGGGATAACTTCAGGAATCCAATCAAGAATTTATCTTCTTGCTTGCTCAGTATAATGTTCTCCCAGAACGGTTAGAACTGGTGTCTGGTGAGATTACTAGAAATCACCCGGTTAGAGAAATATTTACTATTTTGAACAATCTAGATTAATCTCTCTTAAAAGTTTCATTCAGCTAAGTCTATTATTTGAACGATTCTTTTTTTTTTTTAAATGATAAAAGAAAGAGGTTGCTGCATAACAGTATAATCTTATGAGCAAAAGATATTTTCTCCCATATTTTAAGTGTCATTTGTAAGCTATGTGGTGATAGTTGTAGCTTGCTGTATATTTCTTGATTAAGATGTTGGCTATCTCATTCTTGTTTTAAAAGCTCTACAGAAGTTTAGACTTTGTGAAGGTCATTAGGACAAGACATGCAATATTTCATTTAAATAGATTTGTAACCTCCAATTTTTCAAAGTATTGCAGTTGAAAGTACCTTGAAGAGCAAGGGAACAAATCAAACAAAGAGGACTTATGTGACTTCAGGCATATATTGTGTTCTGAGCACATGTGCCTGCATCTATTGAATTATTATGTGAAATTTACCTGTTTTCCATATTAACTTTTTTCTTTCTTTCTTTTGTACCCTCTTAATTGTGTAGATGAACAAAAATCAATCAAAGTCTGACCAACTTATGCAATCATCAGAGTAAGTTAATGCCTTGCATATTTTTTGTTTTGTCATCTTATCAAATCCTATTTGGAACCAAAATGACGATGATAGATCATAAAACTGCAAAATGAAACATATAATTGGTATTGTTAGAAATTAACAGTTATTCAAACTTATTGTATTTCTTCTTATAAAAACTTTAAACACTATTATTTCTCCTCATCAAAAGTCAAAACATAGGCCTTTTTTTAGTGTGTATGCCTTACTGCGATCTATCAGCAGCATTATTTAATAATTTGGAAAATTTGTGTTTTGCATTGGTTTGATTCAAGCCTCCTTTTGTTATCGATACTAGTAATGGTAACATGATTTGGATGACCATTAACCTCCACTATGCTGTGGCTGGCACACGGATCATGTTTGGTCCATTTTTTTTCTCTTTTCCTCCCCTTCAACATTATTTTGTTTTTCTGTTTTGAGTGTTCCCTTATTTTTTTTTTATTTTAAGTGCATGAGCAATTTGACTGATGATGACATAAAAACATGGATTAGGGCCAGATGTAGCAAAAGTCAAAGGTTTGTTGTAGGAAATGTGCATGTTCTCTTTAACCCAAATCGTGGAGACATAAAGCTGGGACAGGTATCATTGGTCTCCTTTTCTTTCTTAAATAAACCAATTTCTCTTTTGGAGCTCGAGAATCTGAACTTGCCATTCCTCATTGTGTACATGCTCCATGCATGTGACCGGGTGGTCCAAGAGTGCCACTAAATGATACTATAATCTCATTACATTAATCAAAAAGAAAAATAATAATTATACATCTTGTTTTGGATATCCTCAATATGAATGACGTCTTAGTGCATGTGTTACCTTTGGATGTAGGTTCGACTATTTCTTGAGAGAGCTTATAATTTATCACAAAAATGGGGTGGAATCCCTGTTATAATTGGTGGAGATCTAAATAGCCTTCCACAAGTAAGGTCTTATGATGCAATCGCTAATTGGAAAGTCATGAATTAGATATATACTCTACTTTTAATCTCAAAGCAGTATTGTAACTTTGGTTTTGTTTGCATCTCATGGTTTAGAGTGCTATGTATCAGTTTATGGCTTCATCAGAGGTGAGTATAACATCAGGCTTATAGATTTCCTTGAGCACTCTCTTTGACTTGCATAGCCCTGAAACTAATGCCCTTTTTCCTCTTCGTGCCATGTAAACATTTGTAGCTGAACATCCTAGTCCATGACCGCAGAAACATTTCAGGGCAGCTTGAACATCCACCTCAGCATAAGTACTACAGATCTATGAATGCTAAGAGGTGGGAAATTCTCATAATTCTTTTGAGTAGTTCTAAAGTATGTATGTTGAGACAACTTCAATGAAAATGTTTCATTTGTGGTCATTATTGCATATTGATTCTGATAATTGTGATGCCTTACCCTAGTGGACATGTGAGGCTATTTAGGAGTGAGTGTTAAGCTAGAAGCATTTTGCGGCCTGCATGCTTTTAATGTAAGAGGCTGTACAGCCAGGCAGAATGATCCTTTTGAAAGCTTAAAATGACGCAATTCTGTACAACAGAAAAGAGCATGCATTTCTTTTAAGGCCACAGACAGGATGAATGAAGGACCTCGGGGTTTCTAATGCCTCTTCTTTGATCTCTATGCTGTCAAATCTTTGATAGCTGTGTGGCTTTATTCAACTGATTTGAGTGATTGGTTAATATTGATGCAGCGATTGGATGTCCACCTCAAGATCTTCAATGCATGTGTGGAGCAATGAGCAAGTAATGCTTGCTACTGGTAATGAAGGAGTTGCTCATCTGCGTCACCAATTAAAGCTCAGTAGTGCATATCTTGGGGTTCCTGTATGTTCTGTATATTTATACTATTGTTTGGGTAGTCCAATATTTTTTTTTTATGGTTTAGGTTTCTGGGTTCTTAAGGGATGTAATTATCCATTTAAGAACATAAATGTGGGTACTGCTCTCCGACAATAGTCATTGAGCATGACTTGATACTGAAAAAATTGATGTGATTTTTCATCAATCATTTCATGCATTTTAACATAGTAAAGTTCTTCAGGGAAGCCGTAGATCAAGAGACAATCTTGGAGAACCATTGGCAACATCATACCACTCCAAGTTTATGGGAACTGTTGATTATATCTGGTAATTCTTTTACAGCGCAACAGGCAGAATACATATTTTTTGTCTCTAAAATTTTGAGAAAGATTTCATCATTTTTCACAGGCACACAGAAGAACTCATTCCTGTGAGAGTTCTTGAAACTTTGCCTGTAGATGTTTTAAGAAGAAGTGCAGGGCTTCCTAATGAGGTGCGTTGTGAATGCTTGTTTGACTGGTTACATTTTGAAGCTCTTCAATTTTGGCATTTCATTTTATTCTTGCTTGATTGGCATGCAAGCTACTGTTTGCTTGCATGGGTGGAAGTTTTCTGCTTCACCAGGGCCCAAATCTAAATTTTTGTAACATATTCCTGATTGGCTTAACTGGATACGATTTTGTGAGAGTTTAGTTTGGCTTGCATTACTTCTTGTTTTGAGAATTCTTTAATGTGATGTATTCAGTTATTGCTTATTTTTCACTCATATTTTCCAAGTGTGCAGTAAGATCCCATTATGCTGCAAATTATCTAGTTACGTGCCTGATTAAATGCACCCTTGAAACAATTTCTTCATCATTTTGCAGAAATGGGGAAGTGATCATCTTGCTCTTGTATGTGAATTAGCCTTTGCAAATTAAGACCAGAGTCTTAAATCGAGTTCATATTCTTCTAAGAAAATTTGTCATTTTGAGAATCCTCTGACCTTGAGCATTGGATGCCCAAGTTGTTAAAAGCTGCGCAATGGCGGTGGGGATCAGCAACTGCAGTTACTGATAAAGTTTCTCTTTTGAAGCAAAAGGTTTGTTCATAATGGGTCGTTAACTGTTTTCATAGGAATACAAAATTCTCTCCATTCCATCGGTTGGCATCAAAAATATTTATTACCATTGTAAATTTATTATTTATATAGGTAATGGGGTAGTTAAATATATTGTCGATAGGCATTTTTCAATCATACAAGTTAAAAACTCTAATTTTTTTTAGTTTTTTAACACAACTTAGGGGTCTTTCGGTTACCAATTTGGTATGTGCATTAGCATAAAGGTAGACTGAGATTCTGGCCTGGCGGTGCAGATTTTACTAATTGAGGAGGGGGCCAGTAATAATCTTTACACCAACTGAATATAATTAAAAGAAAGAGACGTATAATATCTGTTTTATATTATTATCAGCATATGGAAAAGTCAGATAAGGAACATGAGAGTGGGTTAGATTGAAGAAGAAAAAAAAAGGTGGAAAGCGAAGGGGATATTAATAAGGCCTACAAATCAAAAAACCTTTTGGTTGAAGGAAAGTGGAGCAGAAGGGTAATAATGTGATTGGATAATTCGAATCCTGAAAAGTCAAATACTGTGTTTTTAGTTGGTGAAAGAAGAAGAAGCTAATTTCTACAAATAAGAAGTTTTTAGTTGGCTAAAATAAAATGTACACCGCACAAATTGTCAAAATTTACAAGCTGAGACATGACCTCCTTTGACTAGTCTTTAAACTTTTTTTGTGGGTTTGGTTCTCGTAGGTTATTATGAGTGACTAGCTTGATGTGAACATCCAATAACAACAGAGGATTACACTTATAATTTCATGGATTGCTTATAGAAATTGAGACATGTCATTGACATTTTGGAATTGGTGGCGTGGCGGCTTTTTTTTTTTTTTTTAATGTTTTAAGAAATTAGCTTTTTGTTTCAGAGGAGACGTACTCAGTCCACTTGTTCCTTTTTCACATATGTGTGCTGTGCTGTGCTGCTCTGCTGGTGTAGCACTGGTTAGTTCGGCTTCCTATTATTTGGCATTGGCTTTGGCTTTGGCTTTGTTACAAAACACGTCACTTCTCAAGTCATTTTTCAGACACCATTCATTCTACAAAAACTGCCATCCATCTACTCACTCAGAAATGTCTAGTTGGCATACAATTGTTGGTTAATGTTTTGCTTGTTGAAATTACAAGAGCGACTGTTTCTTGATTTGTGTCCTGTCAGATATTTGGAATTTAGAGTATTTAATTTCAACCAAATAATAATCGATCAAAGTATTACAGCTGGCAATAATACCTCATGGCCACAATCTTTTTCTAAAAGGTCTGAAACCATTATAGTATAGTAAAAAGGAGTGGGATATGAAAATCCCATTTAACTACCGCCTCTCTAATCCTGCAAATTGCTTGCATATTAAGTGAGGTCAGCTAGCCGCCAATATCATTATTATTATTATTGATTGTGCAACATAATTTCCTCCAGTTATTATAAATATTAAAGATTGTACAACAAAATGGGGCACTATGGTCCTTGTGGACCATGGTGCGTTGTAAATTAATTTTAATTTCATTGGGGAAAAAGGCAAATGCAACAGAAACTTTTACTGTGTTTTTCTTCTCAAACTTCTGATATTCTCTACAACTATGTATGACTTGAAAATCATCCTCTATAAAGACAAATATTGCAGGAACCGGCCGATTATGTAATTAATTTATATTTGACGGAAAAAAAAAAAACAAGTTGCTTCCACTCCATGGCATCAAACAAAGACCTTGCATTTTTCTCTGTGTTGAATATTCATATTGTCAATGAGAGAATGGCTACGATCATATCATTGCATACAAAACTAACATGGTTTCACATAACAAATTACTCAGAATTCACAGCATTGATAGAGAGTCTCTCAAAACTCTTGGAAAAATCACAATCAGAAATCCAAGAACTCTCTCCTTTACTTTACCCCACCTCTAACAATAACAAAAACTCCACTTTCTCTTCTTCACCATAACAGTAAAAATATAGTTTTACCTGTAACCCTCGATGTACCCGCCGATACTATTCCTACCTGCAAAACTTATAGACATGTAAAATTGAGGGTTTCCTCAACAAAAGCTAGAGCATCAAGTTCAATATCAGGAAGATCCTCACTACTTTCAGCCATAGAAAAATCTTCTGCACTACTCACACAGCCAAAATATTCCCTGTAATCATTCTCATACTCTGAGTAATTGTAGTCACCACCCAATAAATCTAGACTAATCGAGGGCGACAACACTGGCTCCTCCCATAGATCAGATATGGATTGCTCTACTTCAAAAACATCTTCTAACATTTCTCCTTCAGTACATTCTTTAACTACCTTGTCGACGCCCGTATCATCTTTAACAAAACTTTCAGCTCCATTGCTAACTGATGATGTTGTTGCTGAAACATCAAGCAGATGAGAAAATAAACTCATGGATTCCTCCATTCCCTCTGTTACAGTTATTGATAAATTCTTGAGTCTCTCCTCGGCCATTCTGCTCTCGAATTCCTCCTTCTTTTTCCTATAAGCAGCAGCAGCCTCCTCTGCTGTAGAATAAGTTCCGAGCCACAGGCGAACCTTTCGAAATGGATCTCTAATTTCTGCTGAATATTTTCCCCAGGGCCTTCGTCTAACGCCTTTGTAGTAGGGTGATGCAGTTCTACCTTTCTTGCTGTCACTTCTGATTTTGCTTCCATTGTTATTACTGTGTTGTGAGGAATTCTCAGCACTTGATTCACATGGCAGAAATGAAAGATTAATCTCTTTGACAAAACGTTTAGCACCCATTAATCTATACTTCCGGTTACCAGTATTGCCTTCATCTTCGTCGCTGGAGGAGTCTGTTGCCTCAGGATCATGGCATATTATGCGGATTTTCCTTGTCATCATCATAGAATTATCTCTGATGGCTGGTTTGTTTGTAATCTCTCTGTCAGAACTCAAACGTTGATGCAAAATTGGCCTTTTAAGGCCTGGCATTGTTTTAAAAAAGGAAACAGATTGAGAGAGAATTTGTAAATAAAGAAAGAAAAGCAAACCAAAAAAAAGAAGAAAACAAGGAAATAAATCTCTGAAAAGACCTTGAGTATCAAGAAAAACCCAAAATCCTAAAACCCCATGAACCCAAAGTTGAAAACAATAAATGTTGTGTTTGACAATTCGGGGACCAAAAACAATTCCTGCATTAAAAAAGGAAGAAAAATCACAATCACAATCGACAGTCTGAAACAACCACGAAATGTATCTATCTACACGAGTTGTCTCACTGTATTCAATAAACATACCGTAATGATGTTGGTCGAATAGATTTGGAAATGATCAGAAGGTTAAGCTTCTTGAACTTATTGGAGTGTTGATGGCCGAAGAAGACAGAGAAAAGGGTGAGAAAGATGCAGAGAGAGTGAAAAAAGGAGACAACCCAGAGCTTATTTAGAGCTCTAGTCGTCAAAACAGCAATCACAGACGACATAAATAAATCCTCACTGCCTCTCTCTCTCTCTCTCTGTCTAAACAAAATCTTTCATGAATCTCTGCATAAAAAACAAGAATAAATTTCAAAATTCAAACATAAAAAAAAAATACCAAAAAGGAAACACCAAATTACAATAAAATCAAAGATCATTACAGAGAGTACCATTCCATCATCAGAAAAAAAAGGAAAGTAAGTAAGGAATTAAGAATCCCAAGAATCAAGAAAATGTATTTATATATATATAGAGAGAGAGAGAGAGGGAGAGAGAGAGAGAAGAAAAGGACTTGACACTTACTGAAGAAAACAAAGTTGATGGAATTAGGATCAGTTGTATTGAGGAGAAGGTGATGTTTATTATGAGAGTATAGCTAGAAAGAAAGTACTGAAGGAAGGAAGTGAAATGGAGTGGAGTGGAAATATTTAAAGGAATAAAAAAAGAGGAGTGAAAAATAGAAACACAAGTGGACCAACTCAGTTTCTCGTTTACCTTCCAATCCCGACTCTTTCTTCGCTGCGTTACTGTCTATAAGATTTTCTTTTCCTTTTATTATGACACTATCTTTATTTTTAAATTTTAATCCTTTTTTATTTCCGTTTTATTTTCAATATATACATTAAAATTAATTTTTTTTTTTAAAAGAAGAAGGTTGTATCGTAGAGTGTGTTGTCATGCCACTACAAGTTGAAATGTTGCATGCTAATTGGCAGTTTACCACGTTTCATATTCATTCTAATACTGCCATATTAAAAAAAATTATTATTATTTTTGTTAAAAAAATTTTTGTTTGTTTGTCTTTTCTATTACTATAGATATTTAAAATTTTTTGTTTTTTTTCTTTGTGATTTTTTTTCCTGTCTATTGGATAGCTTTTTTGAACTTTTATGCCATTGGGATTATCGAACATTTGCTTCTTGTATAAGAAGAGTTAACAGTATTATTTGCTCCGATATTTTTCTTTTGAATAATTGGAAAAGAAAAATTTTACTGAAAATAATAATTATTTTGTACTTATTATACAAGGTGGAACAATTGTAGCATTATTAATGTTAAATTTTAAAAAGGTTGGTTATTTATCATGAAATCTGTTTTTCTAGTATGAGTTTCTAACAATAAACTTATTTAAATTTTATGGATCGTGATAATAGTATATCGCTGATTGGTCTTTTTTAAAAATTAAAAAAAAAAAACGATGTATTTTCTTAAACTGAAAAATGAGTTTCGTGATATGCAAAATTGCATGTAGAAATTTGTCAAAAAAATATCATGAAAACCACAAAAAAAAAAGTCTTGTGACATTCAAATTAACTCTACAAAGTACTTAATTCGCTTTATATTAATGGGACGCTTTAGAAAACTCTTTTCATTTCAAATTATTTATCTGTCTTAGGAAATTAATAAAACTTCCATTATTTTTTTCGATAGTTAATAAAACTTTCATTATTATTTTTCAATCAAGGTGCATTCTATAATTATTTTACTTTTATAAAGTAAAGTTCACTTTGTCAGTTTATCACCCTTGGATGAGAAATTAACACTTTATTCAATGGTTAAAAAAACAAAGTAAACAGAATATAAAGTAACCATAGAATTTCCCCTTCAATTATACTCTCAATTATCATAAATTTATTTAAGTTGGAATTTGTGAACATTTTTTTGAATGTACATTTTTTTTTTCTTTCAAATCCTCTAATTCAATTGTTATATAAAGAAAAATTAGTCATAATAAGAACTATTTTAAAAATAATATTTTTTTATCACTTGGAAAGAGATGCATTGTAGTCCAAAATGGTAAATAATTTGAAACTGAGTAATATTTATTCTTAGATAATCTCATTTTTACTTCTAATACTAATACATAACCTTTATTTTTTATTTTCTATACAGGAATATAAAAATTAAAAACTAAAAGCAATCATCAGAAATTTCCTTCCCTCGAAAAAAAAATCATCAGAAATTTCCAAAGAGATTTTATATTTCTTTTTGGGTTGTCTCCATTAATGAGAACGTTTGCTGCCTTTTTTTTTTTTTTTTTTCTCTTTTGGTAAGTATTATTCCCTTTTAGGTAAAAACTTTCAAAGATAAGTCAATTATGATGTACTGTAGTGCCATTGTTAGTTGTCAGATCAGCTGGCAAAATATATATTTCAATAACATATTTCCTAAACAAATATGCAATTTTATTGAATTTTCTTCTTTTCAAGTACGAACTGTATTTGATGTTCAAAAAAAAAAAGAAGTACCAACTGTATTATTATATTGCATCTAACATTTCTATTATCTCTTCTTTTAACTATAAATAGGTTTAATATATGCGGCGGTTTAATAAGCAAACATATTATTAACATACTTATAAAATTAAAAATATTTCCCCGATTCTCACAAGCATATATATAGGGTTCATTTGATTTAAATTACTATGCTTTCAGATGAATACATTTTTCACAAACTTAACCATTTTTAGTCTATCAAAAAAAAAAAAAACCTTAACCTTTTTAAGTCGTTAAAATAATATTTAATTTTTAATTTCTCAAACCACTACTAGATTTTTCCGGATTAGAAACGGATTTAGAAACTGATTTTAGTTATCCGTTTCTAATTTTCTGAAATTAGAAATGGACATAAATCCGTTTCTAAATCCGTTTATAATTTAGAAATGGATTCCGTCCGTTTCTAAAATCCGTTTCTAATTTTGGTGCCAAAAAATTAGAAACGGATTTATTAGTTTAGAAACAGATTTATCCATTTCTAAATTAGAAAATGGATTTCAAATCCGTTTCTAAATAAAATTGGGAACTAAAATACTATGAAATTAGAAACGGATTTTAAATCCATTTCTAATTTTGGCGCGAATTTGACGCCAAAAAATTAGAAACGGATTTAAATCCGTTTCTAATTAGAAATGTGACTAAAATTTTCTGAAATTAGAAAGGGATTTATTTACGTTTCTAAATCCGTTTCTAATTTCAGAAAATTAGAAATGGATTTTACTTCCCTTTCTAAATCCGTTTCTAACTTTTAAAAATTATATATAATTAAAAAAATATATTTATGAATTATTATAACTATAATTAATTATAAAAAGTTATTAATTAGTAATTTATACATAATTAAAACTTATATAATTATCTAAACCACTAATTATGTAAAGAATTAAAAAATATATTTATCACTAATTATAAATATTTAATTAAAAAAATATTTATTAATTATTATGTAATTAATAATTAAATATAGTTAATAATTACTAAATACACATGATTAATAAATATATATTTATTAATTATTATGTAATAATTAATTAATTACGGTTAATAATTAATAATTATTTAATTATAGTAATAATTAATTATATATAATTAAAAAATATATATAATTATTAATTATTATGTAATTACTAACTTAATATAGTTATTAATCACTAATTATACATGATTAATAATCATATATTTCTTAATTAATATGTAATCATTAATTAATTATACTTATTAATTATTAATTATACATGACTAATAAAAACATAAATTTATTAATTATTATGTAATCATTAATTAATTATAGTTATTAATTAATAATTATTAAATTATTTTAATCACTAATTATATATGATTAAAAATATATTAATTAATTATTATGTAATTAATAATTAAATATAGTTAATAATTACTAATTATATATTATTAATAAATAAATACTTATTAATTATTATGTAATTATTAATTAATTATAGTTATTGATTAATAATTATACATAATTAATAATTATCTTAATTATCTAATTAAATAACTTATTATATATAATTAAAAAAATATATTTATTATGAAATTATTAACAATGAAATATAGTTATTAATTACTAATTATATATTATTAATAAATATGTATTTATTAATTATTATGTAATTATTAATTAATTATCATTATTAGTTACTAATTATAAATAATTAATAATTAAATAATTATCTAATTAAATAACTAATTATATATAATTTAAAAATA
>CANYLF013284745.1:0-10422 GCA_948193215.1 Bocquillonia castaneifolia
AGAAGTTGGAATACATAAAGTTTTTATAACATCTAATGTTAATGTTATAACCTAAAAACTTTTTAATTTTTGTCATCATTAAACATTAAGAATACTATTAAATAAAATTAAACATATATAAAACGTTTAAAATTCTATAACTATTAAATATTAATGATTAGACAAATATTTAATAATATAAAATTTTAACATAAAAATAGAAAAAGGAGCTGTGCCACATCATCCTAAAATCTTAGGTGGCAAAATAAAACTTTAAAGCTTATAGATTTGAAAACTTTTATATTTAATGTTTAATTAGCTATTATATCTCTAAATTTCTAGAATCTGAAAAGTTTGATATTTGATTTCAGTTAATAACATTATTAACTTGGAAGGTTATATATTTCAAGACCTTCATATTTAATGTTTAATTAACTATATTATTAATTTTAATAGTTGTGGAATTTGAACTATTTTAAGGTTATTTTTATATCTCTAAATTTTTAGAATTTGAATAGTTTCATGTTTGATTTCATTTAATAATACTATTAACTTGGAATGTTTCTAAAAAAATTTGAATGTTATAAATATTAAGACCCTTATAGCTAACAGTATTCATTTAATTAAAGTATAGATTTTAAAAATTACTAAAGATATAAAAAACGTTATGGAATATTCGAAGTTGATAAACATAAAGTTTTTATAATATCTAAATATTATGCTATAACCTTTAAAATTTTTAAATTTTATAATTATTAAACAGTAAGAATACTATTAAATAAAATTAAACATATATAAAACCTTTGAAATTCTATAATTCTTAAATATTAATGATAAAAAAATATTCAATAATATAAAATTTTAGTATAAAAATAGTGAAAGATATAAAAAAAATTATGGATATTATAATAATTATTCGACAACAACATATGCCTATAATTTTATATTCATAATAATACAAAAATATATAATAAAAAAAGTACAACCTGCGCATCGCGGGCATAATACTAGTATATATATATTGTGAACCCATTCCAGGTTTATTAGATTGATATAAGGAGTGTACGTAACATTCTTTTATTTTTAATATGTTTTGTGGTTTAGTTTTAATATTTAAGAGTCATGACTTTTTTTTATCAAATACATGTCTTTTAGTATTTATTTTCCATATAAATGAAACTCTTGTAACAATTTAAAAGATATTAAAAAACTTTTCTCATTTATAAAGTCCATAGTCATACACATTAATTAAGAGAGTTAACATTATTCCGATTCACTATTCTTGTAATTTGAAGTCTTACTATTACGAGAAGAAATCGTTGTATTATGAGAGATGATTATTATTAATCTTGAGCACCAATGAGGAATAAATTCGTCTTAAGGAAATAGAATCAAACTCTAGCCTTGATTTAATTACATGTTTTTCTGCATCTTTATTTCCTTAAAATTTGATTAATTATTTTGTTTTGTTTGAATATAATAATTTTTTGATATTGCCTACAGCGGTATCCTAAGCCTTTTGGACCCAGACTAATCCACTGTGAGGGAGCCGACGCTCAGTCATATGGCTCATTTGAACCCCTCGCCTTCTCTTAGTGAAGGTAAGGTTTGAACTCAAGACTTCTCCCTGAAACCAGAAGAATTGCTGACTGTATTAACCTTTGCTGGTGAATATAATAATATATATTTGGTTGATGTTATTATATATATATATATATATGTTTAATACATGCATGAATCACGGATTTATTATTGTAACTATTAATCCAAGGTTGAATTTCAATGTTATAATTGTTTTTGTTATAATCTACTTTGTATTTAAATTATATCATGTCTGTTATATGTCATCATATAGAAATATAAATCCTCATAATTTCATTTATTTTAATTTAAACATTAATATTTGTTAGAAGTATTGATTAAAGATTGAGCTTTGATATTCTGATATTATTTTTATAATTAACTAAAAATATAATGTTATTTTTATTATATGTTATCATATAAATTATTATTTTAACAAAAATGAATAAAATTGGTATATAGATACATATACTCCGATTTTTTTAAAAATGGGACTAAGCCTGGTTCAACTTTAATCGAACCTTTTAACCCTTTATATGTACTAGAATTGAAGTTTCACATTAGTGTCTAATACCAAAACTTTAGATATATATGGATGAACAGGTTCAAATAGCTACTAGTGTAGTGAGGCATGGGAGATTCACGCATTGCAATTGGTGGTAGCATTAGTTGCATTAACCGTCCATAATTAAGTATGTACAGTACGCATTTAATTAATGTTCTTGAAATCAACAAAAATTTGAAAAGGAAGGGAGCGGAGAAGAAAGAAAGTGCGATGAATAGAAATTAAAGGCTGATTGAAGGGGCAGAGGAAGAATGTGAGTGAGGGGGGAAGAGGGTAAAGTGCTTGCTAATTCACAGTCGTTTATAAAATTAGAACCGATTGTAATTGTCCGATTCAACACCATATGCACAAGTAGGAGGTCAAGCCTGTAATGTGTGGAATTGATTTGTATTCACTCTTTAGTTGACCTCAAATCCAAACTAAGCTTAATTATCCTCTTACTCCCTCCATCGCAAAATACAATACAATACAATAGTATATTAGATTGTAAATCAATTTTATTGTAACAAAACTAGTCTTTAACCTAATAAGATTTATTGAATATGATTCAGAGTAATGGATTTAGATTAATTTTATATAAATCATCGTTTTAGATATTAAGTTGTTAAGTTTCAGTGTTTTTAAAATTGAATCGAACCGAACCAAGTTGATCTGACCGATCTAATTGACAGTTAGCAATCTAATCCGGTTTATATATTAAAACCAAATACTCTAAAAATCAGTTAAAACAGGTAAAATCAGTAAAATCAATGAAACTGAACCGATTCAATGAACCCCAATTTTGTTAAAAAAAGATATTCATTAAATGAATTTTGATAAATAAAAATATAAAATAAGAGTTGTAATTCTATTAATATTTCAAACACTAAAATTTTAATATTTTTATTTTATAAAATAATATTTAATAATAATTTATAAATTTTCAATAGTTAGAATTTATATGCTATTGTTATTTTAAGACAATATTATATTTTTAAGATATTATTATATCAAAATTTTAATATATAATGAGCATTATTTATGTGTTTAGTTTAAAATAAATAAATTAGTATAAGATTGTTTACAAGTCATCGTCCTTTATTATTAAACCAGTGATCGGACCAATCAAAACAAAAATTAATTGACAATTTGGTTCACGCCCGGTTCGGTTTTAAAAGCACTGTTAAGTTTAGATTCAAAATTAAACAAACACAAACTGAAAGCTAACACAATGTGGAATCTAGAACTCATAATTAAAATTTTATCTGATTCTATAAACACAGGAAGTCAGGAACCACATTAAAGACCAGTAAAGTAAAATTGAGAGCAGGATCTGGTACTTTCCAAAACTAAAAAAATCCAAAATATGAGCAATTTCCATTTATCTTGTATTGTAGTAATATTTTGACTCCACGTGCAGACACGAGTTATTTGACCTTTTGATTTGAACAGCCGACCATCTTACGTGGCACTAAACCACTTCTTATCTGCCACGTTTGACCCTTCTCTCTTCTTTAATATTTAATTTCTAATTATTTATTATTATCACCATTGTTTCTCATTCGCTTCTGCTTTGCAATTAAAAACCGCCTTCTGTTGCTTGCTTCCACGTACTCACTCGTATAATTTTTATATGCTAACAAAACAAACAAGTGGTTGAATTCAAAAACGATGCCGTTTTGCAAGGTCTCCGCCTATCAACGACAACCAAATGCCACAGACGGAGACGAAGTTTGCAACAATGGTGTTGAAATTTTCTATCGGACTTACGGTCGTGGACCTACCAAGGTCCTCTTCATCATAGGTGTTCTCTCCCATCCTCTTTTTTTCTTTTCTTCTTCTTCTTCTTCTTCTTTTTCTAATTTTTTTTAAATTTCAACATTTAAATTGAAACGATAATAAATGATTATATGGTGCGTCCTTTTCAGGATTAGCGGGAACCCATGATTCTTGGGGCCCCCAAATCAAGGGACTAACAGGTACAGACTGCCCAAATGATGATGAAACGCCAACCCTTGATCGGAATTTCGATCATAATGGCATCGAAGTTTGTGCATTTGATAATCGCGGAATGGGTCGCAGCTCTGTTCCCTCCAAAAAATCACAATACACGTGAGTTTTTCTCTTTATTTCTTTTAAAAAAACGTTTTTAAATAATTTTACCTCTATTATTATTTAATTAATTTCTACATAAATTAATTTGATTGCAGAACAAAAATAATGGCAAAAGATGCAATTGCAGCAATGGACCATTTGGGCTGGAGAAAAGCTCATATTTTTGGCCATTCAATGGGTGACTTTTTAATTTCATTTTAATTAATTTATTAAAGTTAGAAAATGTGTTAGTTTGTTTCATCACTTTGATGAACTTGGTGGTGGGAGAGTTGAATCAGCTGATTATTCATTCACTATAAAACTTTGATGTGTTACAGGGGCGATGATAGCTTGTAAGCTAGCTGCGATGGCGCCCAATAGAGTTCTATCTTTGGCATTGCTTAATGTCACTGGTGGTGGTTTTCAATGCTTTCCAAAGGTATTATTATTGTCATTAATTTTGTTGTTTAAATATCAGCTACAAAAGGAGTTCCATTGTAATGCATTTTCTGTAATTGCGCTCTCTTAATTTCTGTGTGTTCTAGGAACAGACTTTAGCTTACAACTGACATGTACTTGTTCCGTTTCTGTTACATTACGTAAAACGTTTTCATTTTTCCTTTTTTTTAATAGTCTCCCTTTAGCTGATTATGATATTTAGTGCGATTGCTTGTGCTCATATACAATTCTGATGAGGAAGCCAAAACCATTCAATCTGAAGGTCAAGTATTTCTGTAATCTATCTGTAGCTCTATGCAATCCTCAGGCTTAAGTTAGAAAGCTTCAGCAGCATTATTTTTGGTTCTGTTTATTCAGATCTGGCTAAAGTTTTTTCTTGAATGGCAATTAGTCAGGTGACATGTTTATTGTTAATCACCATTCCAAAGAAGCATAATTGGAAGTTTTGCTCAAACTTTCAACCTTTTATGGGGTTTGTTTGAATTTTTTTCACTGATTTTCCTAGAGAGCGCTCAAATTAATCACAAAAACACCAATTGCAAAAAAGTGCTCAATGAAGTAAACTATGATTTATGATGATGCTGTGGTTATATTTGAAACTTCCCCAGCTGAACCAGAGCTATTTACACATAGTAAAATCAACTGAATTGTGGATTTATGAGATGCATTTCCCAATTACAAATTTCGATGATAACTTATGTGTTATAACTGGCATGTTAACCACAAAATTTCAGATGTGTGGCCAGTGAGCTCCATTTAGAGTGAGTTTAACTTAGGTTTCTAAGTGGATCTTGGCATTGATATGACTTTAAAGATGCGGTTATCCTGGTGCTGAACCTGATCACATTTTAGTTTTCTGTTTTCTGCATGCACGTATTGAATATGACATGCCTAATAATCAATTGGCTATTAAAAGAATTGACTTCTATTGACCATATAGTGTGAATTTTTGGTTCTTTATTTAATTGCCTCGTCATTGATTTGAACACAATTTTACGAAATGGATACTTTGGTCTTACAAACTTGCAGTTTATAAGTGACTGGTTGCACTTTGTAAATTGTGTCATGATTCATAACTTTTGCTTGAAAACATAACACCGGGATATGTGTGTCCCTCACAAATTTCAGTCAGAGTTATGTGCTTTTGCTAATCCATTGTCTTCAGCTTTTATAATCTCATAATCTATTTGACTGTTGGGCATCCTAATTATCAACAAGGTTGAGTTGTTCCTGAAAATGACATCCATTGGCCAGTTTGTGATTTCAAGTTTATATGTTATGATTGATAAAGCATAGTCACTTGACATGGGTACAGGAAAGGGTCTTGGGATCCACAAATCTCTGAATTGATGATGTGATTATCATGCTTTTGGAAGGTCTCATCCATGTATAGGTTTATTATTTATTCTTTTGAAAATGATCCTTTCATCTTTTTATCCTCAAAAACTTGTTTATTTCTTGCAGTTTGATTGCCAAACGGTATCAGTCGCAATCCGTTTCTTAAAGGCAAAAACTCCTGAGCAGAGAGCAGCTGTTGACTTGGATACCCATTACACGCAGGTGAAGAAGTGTTCCTGATGCTGCCAACTATTTTCTGATTTTGAAATATGTTTGATTTGTTAACAAAAACCTGTAGAGTTAGCTTACAATGTGGAAATCATTTCTTAGTGTGTATTTGTGCATGGGCATGTTTTTGCTGCCCTTTCCTTCCATGTATGCAGGTGACAAACATAATACATATGCAATCAGTCATTACTGCACTAGAAAGAAGCAGTGATGATCTTATGCACTGAAATGCTCTTTGATGGCTTTACTTTCTAAAATAGATTTCCTGTTATTTCTATGCGGTTACAGGAGCTCAATGAATATTAACTATCTTTTCAACTGTGCAGGAATACCTTGAGGAACATGTTGGCTCACAGACCAGAAGAGCAATTTTATACCAAGTAAGAAGAGCATCATAATCCTATTTGCAAAGTATTTCAAATTTGATTTCATTACCTTTGAGTGCCACCACCATGCATGCATCTCCCAGCCTGCTTTTTTAAGCTATTTATACTTGCTTATCAGACTGAAGTTTCATTGTCAAACCAAGATTATGTCAATCTTAGTCTCTGGATTATATTCGTAAATTGTTTTTCTTGTATCTAGTCTATGAGATCCTTGGCTGATTATTTGCAAGTCATTGCAACTTGTATTATAATAAGGCACTTCTTAGTTAAACAAGATGATGGCCATGGCTGAATGTTAACTGTATCCCTTGCAGGAATATGTGAAGGGCATATCATCTTCAGGGATGCAGTCTACTTATGGTTTTGATGGCCAAATCAATGCTTGTTGGACACATAAGATGACACAGACGGAAATTGATGTGATCTGCTCTGCAGGATTTCTTGTATCAGTCATCCATGGCAGGTATTTGTGATCCCTTGCAAATTGTTCTATTGCTCTTTCGCATTACCAAATGCCGCAGATTGTGAAATTGTTGCCAGTTAATGTCTAATTTTATCTTCTTATTCTGCGTTTCAGATTTTATTTTATTTTTTCACTTTATTTGCTATTGAATGGAATATGTGAAATGGTATGCACAATCACAACATAGTTTCATAAAGAAATCAAATTTGTGAAATATGGCAAGGATATTGACAATAATGGACGTTTATCACAAAACTAAGATTCAGCATTTTCCCACTAGATGAAGTATACAGTTCTTCACCAGTGAACTTCTATCTCAGAGAGAGGAATATCTTAATGGAAGTCGATATGTTATTGGAGAAGGGTTTTGGATGATGCCACAGTCGCATCGCACGGGGACAGCCTATTACCTTTTCACCTAGTTATTTTAAGGGAGGAAAAGAAATAACTTGCTTGGCTAATTACATGGTTATTTTGCAAGGGCCTTTGAGCCTTAAATCACCTATAAATTCTAACTGCAAATTAGTCAGAAAAAAGCCAAAATTTTGCTAGTTTTGTTAATTTAATCCAATCCTTTTTTATTTTGGCAATGTTAGCCTATTTTTGCCAAAGTATTTGCAATTTTAGGCGACAGGACAAAATCAAATAAAGCATAACGTTTTGGTCCTTTTTTTTTACCAAAGGGAATATTTTCATTTTTTATCAATTGTTCAATTCTAATTTGTCCTCATTTTATTTTATGCTCAAACCTCATTATATTTTATGCTATAGTAATCACACATATAAAATAGCCCATATAAATTGAAAATCCAACTTTAAAAGCCATCTCCTACAGAGTGCATTCAAGCTTTTTTTTTTTTTTGAAAAAAAAATAAATCTAAGTTAAAAGTTATTTATCAACTTTCATTTTTTTTAAAAAAAATTTTGATTGCTAGCACAAAGTTGTGCTCTTAAAATAATTTTCTTTTGCTCAGAACTTGTAAGTGAATAGTGCATATAAAGTGTCGGTGTGAATATGATATTCTTTAAATTTGTGCAATGGTATACACTTAGTTCAAGATATTAAATTCTGCTAAACTCTGCAAAACTTCCCATCTAATGCAATTTGATAATGATAAAGAGAGGGAAAAACTCATTACTGCCATTGCTGTTCATGTCATCTATGTCAATGATTCTTTGCGACATGCAACCAAAACTGCATCTGTTGTCATGGATGTGCTTTTAAAGTATACTATAGGATTTAATGCAGGCAATTTCAGCATATGTTTGATGTTTAAAATACACATTTAAAATACAGATTCAAAATTAGTTTATCTTTTCTACTTTTGTTCTTCAAAGCATTTGGGGTTCTTGTACATAATTAATGTGGAAATGACATTTAGGAAACATAATTTAGATGAATGAACACTGACAGTGAATTGCAGGCAATGAAAAGTTGCTGATTCAATTTTATAAAGTTAAGTTTCTTATTTGAATGGATTTTTAAATCATAGAATTGAAACTCTTATTTTGAAGGCAATGCGTGTGTTTTTGTGTGTAAATTTGGAATTTTGCATCCACTATATCATTTTGTTGCATGAAAGATGAGTTATATTTGCAGACGGCGGATATCACCTGGATAAAACATTCCAGCTGAAGACTAATTTGAGGTTCATCAAATGTGCAGGCGTGATATTATTGCTCAAATATATTATGCAAGGAGACTTGCAGAGAGGCTTCAGCCTGTTGCTAGGATGATAGATCTGCATGGTGGCCATTTAGTGAGTCACGAGAGGACTGAGGAGGTATTTTTTCTGCTTGTGATAAATTTGGCATAATGTAGACCGTTGAATCTTTAACCTTTTAAAAAGTTTGTAAATATAGGAGTTTTTTTATTATCAACTCAGGATAGTTTTATAATTAGTTTGAAAATTTATAAGATCGTATTTGATCAAAAACAACAGATGGCACATATGATGCAGAATTATGCATACTGTTTACTAGGAACCTCATATATGTGTGAATGCTCAACAAAGTTTAGAATTTAATTCAGATGCATCACAATTTTCTATAACTAGATAAACTCTAGAAATTGGCAGAAACAAATCGGATTTCAGTTTTAATGTTTACTCTCTGGGATCTATTAATTGCTCCTTGCAGTGAAATGAACCCAAATTCATTTTGGTGTCCTTGAAAATTGCAGGTCAATCAAGCTCTTCATGACTTGATCAGGGCAACCGAAACAAAGGTTAGTCCACATGACTGGACTAATTTGCCCCAGGAAAACCCTGGTAAGTATCCACTGTTCAGTGTTCTCTTTCCTGTGAGCAGAAACTTAGAACCTGCCATAACCTTAAGAAAGCATTTTAATTTACGATAAGGCTAATGCTTGAGATTCTACAACCTTCTAATTTGATCTTGTTTTTGGAAAGAGAAATGGCATTAGGTTACTAATCATATGATGCAGATAAAGAGAATGGATTGAAAACTCAGTCAACAAACTATTCCTGCTAGAAAATTATTGAATGGTTCAAGCAGTCTACTTGAATAACTATAACAAGCTTGTATCTGAGTTCTTGTGATGATCTTCATTGTTATTTGTTAGGGTGGTTTGAGACAAGGACACTCCTTGGCCAGACAAGCACGGAGGGTGGAAACAATGTCCGCTTAGCATGTGGTGTTCTACAGAAGCTACATGTATGCCTTATGTTCATATTTAGTCTCTTTGTGTTTGTATTTGAATACGCACGGAAGGCACATAGGACTTTGGGACCAGCCAAAGTTGGGCCTTCTCTACCATAAGCTACTTGTCAATGAACCCTCCATTTTTACAGGTAAATAAACTTGGTCTCACACTCCTATCTGTTTAATACATGTTTGCTAACAAAACAACAACTGATTTTCCTTCATTGTGCAGGGTTTATTGATTTTTTGTGTTAAAGGTGTTCTCTGTACCATAATATCACATTGTCATTGGGTAAAAGCCAAGCTCGGAGAATATAATTGAGAATAAGGGTGCATGGGCAAAACTTGCCAATACACAACTTTACTATCAAGGTACATCGGAAGAGGTCTTTGATCACCAGCTATCATGAGCTTACAATTTCACATGTTTCTGTTGAAGATGATAGCCCCAGGCCTGATTGGGGAAGACAGAGACGGGGATGGTAGTACACTTGTAACTATTTATAATGCATATATTTTTTCTGGCAGGGAACAAGCTGCAATTTCTGTATTCTTATCACATGAAAATGACTCAATAACCAATTGAATGAGCTAATTCTGTTGATTAAAGTTTGTCACTTTAACAAACTCTGATCTGATCGCCTGTAGATTTTGGCAATATGAGGCACATCCTATTGGAAATATTT
>CANYLF013285015.1:0-11242 GCA_948193215.1 Bocquillonia castaneifolia
AGGAAAATCAAATCGAAAGAGAGGGCTAGATTTAGTAGAGCTCCATGTGGCTAGACTCCAGCGATCTTAGGAAAAAGTATTTTGATATTATTAATATTATTTGAATTTTATTAAATAAAGAGTAAAATAAGTTAAATATTATTATAATATTTTTTGCATGGAAGTTTATTATATGATTAAGTAAAAAATTTTAAAGAGAATATATTAAGTATAAGTATAACTGGTTTATATATTTGAGGAGTTACAAAATGTGTCTAGGGACCAACTTTTTGTGCTTTGGTGTATGGTGAAAAAGGAAAAATGTTGTTTGGCACCCTTTTTATTTGAGAAATTCATTAGGACAAGTGCTAGTACCAAGGGCAAAATTTTGTGTGGGATGTTTGCTACTCAATTAGCAATTTTCTACAAAGAACTTGATCCTAATAACATACCACTCTACCGATTCTCTATGGAATATTTGGATTGTGCATATTTTTTAACTATCGATGTGTGTGGATGGAAGATTGAAAAATGGCAACTCCTAGTGAAAAAGGACAAGGGAAAGAAAGCTCCAAAAAGGAAGATTGGTGGAAGCTCATCTAGGCAAGCTTACAATAAAGAAGATGAAGCTCCAACGCCACAACCAACTTCAAGAAGCCAAGCACCAACTTCCACCACAAGGATCCTCAACCGAATTGACCATCTAGAGGAAGGGCTCAACATAATGGAAGCTAACATCAATGAAAAGTTTGGAGGGATGCAAACCTCCATTGATGGGCTAAGTGGAGAAATTCGTAACTTGGTCACTCAATTGGCTTACTACTTTGGCAACATCAACCTTAATCATCCATCTTCACCACCTCATGATTATTGATTTCACCTCATTTTTATTGCTTTATCTTTATTTTGGATGAATTTAATAACTCTATGAATGATGTACTTATGTTCATCTGCTTTCTAGGATTTAGATTTTATGCTTTTTCATGCTAGCAATTTTATCCATCATGTGAAAACCTTTGACGCATTTTGTGAACTCTTTCCACAACTCATGTATGGATTTTATGCTTTAATTTGTGAATATGTTTGGTTTTAATTCTCATGCCTCTAATTTTCAATTTATACCTATGAAATTCATGCCTTTAAATTATGCCAATTATGCCCCATTTCATGGTGCTTAGTAGCAATGGAGCCAATGAGGACATTGCCTCAATTAAGTTTGGGGAGGGGGGGGGGGTGTGGGGTGTATGTTTGCCTCATCTATTTTTAATTTTTGTGCCTCCAAAAATGGGAAATTTTGCGATTTTATGCTTGAATCACTAAAAGGTTAGTCTCTAAAAATTGATTGCCAATTTTCCACTTTAGTTCAATTTAATTTCGTGCTTTTGTGTTTGCATTTATTTATTGCCACCTTGTGCTTTAAATAATTGAATTTTATTCATTTCATTTTAGTAGCGTTTTCTCTCAAACTTAGCAATCAATTTTTTTTTTCAATTTCTCAATCTTTTTCAAAATTTTCTTCACTTATATGGGTTTATATTCTTTCTAACTTCTCTTTTTAGTAAATATTTGTGCATACATTTGTATCCCTTTTGTAAATCTTTGTATATATGCTTAGTAAAATAGGGCCAATCAACTTTTAAGATGTGAATGTGCATTTTAATCCTTTAATCAATGTTTTTAAAAAATGGTTTCGACCTTGATTGCTAGTTTGCAATTGAAGAATGTTGGAATCATTGCTAAATTTTTTAACTCAATGTGCTTTAAAATTAAGGGCTTTTACTTGTGGAAAAGTGGGTTTTCGTTTGGGTATGTGGGTGAGGACTTTGCCTTCAACTCTAATCCGTTGACAAATTAGGCTCCTAATCGCATTCTTAACCATTGATAGTGGGCCAAAACTCTACCCTGAAAGTCTTTGCTAGCTAACATCTATTGCATTTCTCATTTGCACGTTTAATTTTCTTGCATCTACTCTAATGAGTGGCTTTACCTCACTTATGAGTACATATTTGTGCCTTAAATTGGCCTTAGTGGAGAGTTGGGTGTCAGCATCACAAATGCGAGCATTTGCGCACACGAAGCTAAGTATCCATTATAAGGACATGCTTTGTCATGAATAAGACAAAAATTTTGCCATTGAAAGAAAAAAAAAGAGAAAAAAAGAAAAATTCAAGTATCAATAAGAAAAGAAAAAAATGGAAATTGCATTGCATTGCATTCATAAGAATAAGTTGGCTTAAGACTTAGGGGCATGTGGGGATCCACCTTGGTTTGAGGAGTTGATTGGAATTCTAATGGAAGTAAAGGGTTATGATCGGGAGTGTGAGCCCTCTAGCGTTTACCTTTTAGTGATGCCTCCTAAATCTGGTGCTTGTTAGTTAGTCTCTTGCTTATTTGGTTACATGAGTTAAACTTTTTAGCATTGCCTTTGATATGTATGAATTATGGGTTAGCATTTGAACATGACTTCCTTTGGCCATTAAATGATTAATTGATTAAATTGCATATTCTTTTCTTAAACTTCTATTGAAATTCTATCCCAATGCCGTCAGCTAACCCTAACCCTAGCCACACTTTAGCCCCCATCAAAACCCTCAAACACCACCGTTAGCCCCTCTCCGACCACCACCATACTCAGACCTTTACCCCACCCAAAGATGACCCCTCTCCTAACTCCAATGTTGTATTGTTCGAGGGTTATCATAATGGGTGGATAGTCCCTGACTTATAGCGTATCTTTGTTTCCTATAATGTGCATGGGATCATGCTTTTAGGCATGAAGAAGAATGCACATAACCTTCACTTTGGCTTTCTGAGAATCTGCCAAGACCTTAGCATGCCTATGGTGATCAGTCAAATTAATAAGATTTCTATTGGATCCTTCAAAATGAGGGCTTATGTGGCTCGTTATCCCTAAAAGTCTGGTTCCCAAACTCATTGTAAGGCTTCAGCTTTAGTCTCTAGAATTGCTACTCCAAAATCACCCTTCAATCGAGCCTTATATGATAATAGCTTTTATGCTATTGTGGCCTCCTTATCGGGTAATCAAGATGATCATCATCACTCCCTCCCCACTTTCAAGTTCAATGGCAGTGTAGATACCCCCTCATGGGTAGAGAATTCTTGCATCCTTATTCTTAGGGATATCTGCAAGATCATGAATCTTCATGATACTTTGGTAAGGCAAGGATTTGCATTTAAAATGTAACTCCATTGGGAGGTGATAAAGTCTTGATGAAGTTTCATTTCGGAGATGCCCTAGATGGTTTTCTTGAAGGTGACAAATATTACTTCAACCACCTGGTTAAGGAATTCATTCCTTTTGAGGATTGCAAGGCTCCAAAGGAACGTCTAACCCGGTTGGATTTCTTTGGCATTCTTCCAAGATTCCTTCATAAAGATGTTCTAGAATTCCTAGCATACGAAATTGACAGATTTTTAGGATTTCATAAGGACTTCCTTAATCTCAGGAGACTCGATGTAGTTTCTTGTTTGGTATCCATTCTAGGTAGCCCCATTAAAGGCAAGTTAAATGTTGAGGTTAACTCAAAGAGCTTTACTGTTCATGAGCTCGAGTCATCGGCACAATTTGATACCTTTTATGATATCGAGAAGGAGTGTTCTAGTGACATTGACGAGGAGGAGGGTCAGTTCTACGGGGATGAAACTCGCCCTTCACATTTCACTCTCCCTTTGTCTTATCAAAAGAAGACTTAGTTTGCTCATGACACTGCAAAATAGGTCCCTACAGGTCCAAAACCTTTTATTTTACCCTCGACAGATGTCCCCATTTGTAATGAGGTTGCAAGTTTGATATCAGGCAATAGTTCAAAGGAAGGTAGTCCTTCCTCCTCTTATCCGATTGCTATTTCAATTGGCCATCCAGTAGAGCTAAATTATAAACAAGTTAATCATGTGCCTTTGGGTAGGAAACACAATGAGAGGAGGGTCTCACCTAAGGGTCCTCTAGGCTCTTGTATTAATAATACTTTAGACAAAGTTGATTCCAGTGTAGACATCGGCAACAGGAATTTACTCATCATTGAGAATTTGCCAGTACAGTCCACCTCTCCTATTCAATAGGAAATAGATGAGACAAGGAGACAACATGCGAGCATTGGTCTGTTTCTTCAGCAGTTTCAGAAGGTAGTCTCAGATAGAATCGAGGAAATCATTGGGCAAGCTTAATTGCTTGTTCCCTCTAGGTTCATTTATCTTTCTTTATGTCTATGAATTTTATGGTGTGGAATTGTCAAGGAGGTTTAGCTAATTCTTCTAAACAATGCTTTATTTACTCTATGGTGGTTTCTCATGGATTGAATTTCTTTGTGCTCATTGAAACTAAGAAGGAAGTCATTGATTATTTTCCCCTTTATAATTGTAGAGGTCACTCAAATTTTAATTTTCACTTTTCTGTATCCTCTGGTGCTTCAGGTGGTATAATTTTTTCATGGAATGTTAAGTAGGTCACATTTTCTTTGATTAATAGTAATGCTAGATGGCTGTTGGTGCATTTTTTGGGTGTGGATTTGGATGTGCATTTGCTGGTTCTTTATGGCCCAAATGATTGGGCAGATAGGGCTACCTTATGGTATACTCTTTTACCAATTATCTTGACTTATGATTATATTGTGGTGTGTGGGGATTTTAATGAGGTCTTATTCCTAAAGGAATGTTCAAATGGTTCTTTTAATCAATCCATCCAGGATTTTCAGCATTTTACTATTGCAATTGAGCTAATTGACTTACCTCTTTATGGCAGTGCTTATACTTGGCATAATGCTTCCTCATTTTCTATAATTGACAGGGTTCTTGTCTCTAGCCGCATTGCTTCCAGGCGGTCATTCAGTCTATTTCAACAGTGGAATAAACCCTATCAGACCATTGACCAATTGTGTTCAAATCATTTGTGAACTACAATTAGGGAAGTCTTCCCTTCAGATCCATTAATTCTTGGTGGAGCGATGACAGATTCGACCCTTTTGTTAAGGAGAGCTGGAAGAATGTATGTGGTACTTATTGTTCAGATCTTATCATGAAGAAGCTGAATGCTTTCTAAAATGAGATCAGAATCTGGAATAAAGAGATATTTGGTTATGTAGAAGCGGTTTAAAAAGATTGGAAGCTCAGATCCTTCAGCTTACCTCTGATGAAGTGGCTTGGCCTTTAAACATGCACCAAAAAGAAGAGCTGGCTAGTCTTCGACAATCTCTCTTTCAGAAGAAGAAACACAGGGAGTCTCTTAGGCACCAGTAATCTAGAATTTGCTGGACTCTATTGGGTGATGAGAACACAACTGTCTTCCATAGAATTGCTTCAAGTCACTTCAGAAATAATCGGATCACTAAAGTGGAGGATGACAGAGGCTCTCATATTGAACCTCTCCAAATTCAAGATTCTGTTTATGCATTTTATAAGGACTTGTTAAAGGCTGGGAAGGAAGTACCTTATGATCTAACTTCTCTGAATTTTTTTATGATTTTTGATACAGATAATAACTTTGTGACTGCTCTATTCTCAAAGGAGGAAGTCTGGACTCCTTTGTCTTCATGTGGTGAAAATAAAGCTCCAGACTCTAATGGCCTAAATCTCAACTTCTATCGCAGAGCCTGGCCCTTTATGAAAGTGGAAATTATGACAGTCTATTGGCCCCAAGGAAAAGTTCTAATAGTGATTTTGATGATTCAAAACATTGTCTAATACTAATATGTTTGCTAAGTGCTTTTATAGGTAATTGATGCAAAGCAAGCATGTGAAAGTTGATGATGAAGATCATGGAAGTAATGGAAAGTGTATGGAGTTTGTGAGAGATGTCAAGGCTCCTAGGGTGATAAAATTCATGAGTATGAAGAATGGTTTTGAGCTTTGATGAGTGTTTATGTGCTTGGATATGTTTAAGTATTATCCTAAGAAAACACTTGGGTTAAGTGCTAGCTTAAGCTTGTGTATGAGCATTAGCTTAGGTGGATAGGCTTAAGTGTGAACCTAATGAAAACACTTGGGAAAAGGTTAAAGCATAGAGTTTATAAGCTAAGGATGTGATTTGGAGAAGTTGAGAATGGTTAAGGTTGATTGGAGAATCAAGTTTTGAAGAAATCCAAAGAAGCCAAATGTGGGACTACACACTAAGCCTATTTTTGGAGTAGCTTTTGGCACATCTATTGAGATGATATATAGTCGAATTATATGTGAACGGAAAGCTATGGATGTCTACTTTCTAGATCAAAAACTGGAATTCAATTTGGAGTATTAATTTTGGAGTTGTAGATTTTTAAGTGAATTATGCTTAGGTTTGAATGTAGAAGACTATGCAGATAGGTCATGTTCAAAATGACTCCAGAAATTCTACAAAAGGAATTTTGACATGAAAATTTATGGGGTTGTAGAACTAGAAGTCTAGTTTCATATGGCTTTGAATCACATCAAAAGGAGTTGTATATTGGGAGAAATGGCTGTTGGAGTCAGTAGTGCTCCAAATATCTGAGTACGAAAATGTCTTGATTTTTTAGGGCATGAAAATGGCGGAACTGGAATAATTTTTCTAAGAAAAAATTGTAGAGGATGTCTTGAAGATTTTACCATAAAATTTTTAGAGCATTTGGAGGTCTCTACAAGAAGTTATGGCTGTCACAATATCACACTCGTGACCAGTTTTTTGCTCCCGTGATTTTTCAATCAGAAAGCCCCAACGGTCATCTTTTTTATAGCCGTTGCTCTGCGCCCGTGATCTGTAATCTGAGCCCATGATTTCAACTCTAACAGACCTTAAAATATCCTTAAAAATTGTGTCTATTGATGGGAAAGTGTGGCCAACAGTCATAACTCTTTGTGAGCTTATAAATACCCATCAAAATGAGTATTTTAGGGTTGGAACAACCTAAATAATGCTCTCATAACATCTTTCAAACATTGAATCAATTTCTTTGTAATTTTAGCACATTTTGGTTTTGTATGGGTAGTTAGAACTCTAGAGGGTTTATTGCTTGGGTTGAGTATCTATCTATCCTTGACTAGTGTCATTTCTTGTGAGGATTGGGAAACACTAGGGTTAGGTTTGGAGAGAGCCTTAGAATTCTCTTTGTAAAGGTTGAAGATAACCATAGAAATCTTCATTGTAAAGGTTTGAGATAGCCTTAGAAATCTCTATTGTAAAGGTTGTGAGATATCCTTTGAAATCTCACTTGTAAAGGTTTGGTGTTAGCCTCAGTAAACACTAAGTTGTGAGCTAACTTGTTAAAACTCTCACACAGGTTACATTTGTGATAAGTGGAACCCCAAGGTTTTTTGGGAGAGTGGATGTAGGACAAGTTATGTCCGAACCACTATAATTCTTTTTGTCCATTCTCTAATCATTCTTGAAGCAATTTTTTATTTTCAGTTCAGCACCAATTCACCCCCCTCTTGGTATTTCAGTTGGTATCAGAGGCTTGCTGGTCATTATTACCTTTAGTGGGAGTAAAAGATCATCAAGATGTCTATGGGTGAAGGTATTTTGAGTTTGAGACCTTACTTCGATGGAAGTGACTATCCATATTGGAAGTTGCGTATGCAATGCTATTTGGATAGTGACCAAATCGATGTTTGTGATGAAATCCTACAAGAATGGACTCTACCAACCATAAAAGTAGGAGAGGTGACAACAACACTTGAAAGAAAAGATTGGGTGGATGAACACAAGAAAGCAACGGTAAAAGTCATAGAGCCATGGCCATTCTTCTTAGTTCATTGTTAGGAGAAGAATGTGTTAGGGTTTAACATTGCACAACCGCCCATGCTATATGGAATACATTGGCAAAGTACCATGAGGGCACAACCGATATAAAGAATAAAAGGATAGAGCTTCTTGTCTACCAATATGAAACCTTCAAGAGGATAGCCGATGAGAATGTCACCACCCTCACTAATCGTCTTCTAGCATTGGTGGAAGGGCTTAAAAAGCTTGGCAAGATCTATAGCCCGGGAGAGGTAAACAAGAAGATTTTGAGATCCTTGCCTAGGAAGAAATTTGAGGCAAAGATCACATCTATTGAAGAATCCAAAGACCTCACCACCATGAGAATGGATGAACTCATAGGTAGTCTCTTAATCTATGAGATGAACCTAGATGAGGATATAAAGCTAGAAGTTAGTGAGGCTTCTAAGAAGGAGGAAAAGAAGAGAAGTCTTGCTCTCAAATCCATACAAAAGCAATATGAAGAGCTAAGAAAGGAAGAAACCAAAGGTTGTCCTAGTGAGGAACAATTGGTGATGCTCTCAAAAAGAGTCATCAAGATGATCAAAGATAGAGAAGGGCCATTAAGTAAAGGCAAGGATAGGAGAAGAAGCAAACAAGCAAAGAAGGGTGGATCATCCATTAGATTCTTTGAATGTGGCAAGAAGGCACATATCAAACCGGATTGCCCCACTCTCAAAAACAAGCACAAGAAAGGCTTTAGTGCCACTTGGGATGAGAATGAAGAAGACACCTACTCATCTCAATAAGAATGTAGAAGTGAAAGTGAGATTGGAGATGAAACCACCAATCTTGCATTCGTGGCCATGGACCACACTTCAAATGAGGTAAATTCTCCTTGCTCTTCGTCTTTTCCTTCTTACTCTTCCGATTGTAGTATTGATGATGATAATAGTGATGAGGATGATCCTATTGATCTTCTTAAGGAGCTTAACTCCAATTGCACTCTCTACCATTTTAAGATGGTTAAAGCTCAAAAGTTATGTGTAGAGAGTGACAAGGATATTAAAGAGCTTAAGGCTCAAGTAGAGGCACTTAAGTTTTCTAATAGAGAGCTTAAAGGTCACCTACTTTCTTCTCAATCTAAAGCCTCTTCATTGATGACTCTGTCTCAAGAGAATGAATCTTTGAAAAATGAGGTGGAAGAATTGAGAGAATACATTACCAAGTTTCATAAAGGCAAGAAAAACCTTGATACCTTATTTGTGTCCTAAAGGCCTCCACTTGTGAGACACAGTTTAGGATTCAATGAAGGCTCAACCATTTGTGGTGCTCCTAAGACTATATTTGTAAAATCATCATCACCACCATAAATTTCTAGTGTATATGTTGCTAAGACTAAGGATCGGAACCCTAAGTCTAAGCAAAGAGACAAGCCATCAAATGGCTCATTGGCCAAGAGGACTAACACCTCTCAAGGCAAGCCTCAAGGCAAACCCAAAGGTAAGCCAATTCCTAAAGGCCAAGCTCCTAAGAAACATATCACAAGGCAAAAGGCCTTGAGTAAAAGGACCTCCTCTCCTAATATTCAATGTCATTATTGCTTACAACATGGACACATTAATGTGTTTTGCCTTGTTAGGAAAGAGCACCTTAGCTTAGGTACTTTTGTTAACACTAACCCCCAAGGACCCAAGTACATTTGGGTACCAAAGAACATATGATTTTTTTGTCTTGTAGGTACCTTTGGCATCCTCAAAGATCATGGCATAAGTTCAAATATGTAGATGGAAGCTCAAGTACAACTTGGGAAAGATAACAAGACTCTTCATAAAAGGGGAAGTCAAGTTGTGGGGGAGTAAAATGCTTTTTACAAAACTTTTGAATTATTCAAGCTAAACATTTCCCTTTCATATTTCTCATCATCATCATCTCATACATAATGTATTTTCTTTTGCATCTTTTTAATGATGATTGAATGAGTTCTTATTTTTTACTTGTTCTCTCTTGTTCTTTTATTTTTATCTTTTATGCTTTGTTTATCCTATTGACTTTAATGGTAAATGAAGTATAATTGGTAAGTTTTCTTTTAAAAAAATTTATGTAAAAAGTTTTTCCTATATGTATTTTTTCAACTCATGCACAAGTTGAGGGGGAGCAGTTCTATCAACTACACACTTTTAGCTAAGCTTTTAAAACATTTTTAATGCTGTTAAGGTTATTGGGCTGTCAAACTTAAAAGGATTGTTGGCCTTCGTGACCTTCAATCATCTTTTTTTTTTGACTTTAACAACTCTTACTTGCTATCTAATTGAGCTTCAAAGTGTGTAGGTTGAATTTCATAAAGTCAGCTTGATAATTGGAAAAAGTGATGTGTAAATTGCGCCCGCGAAAGAGTTGATCACGCCCGCGACTATGTGGCCTGGAAAGTGCTAAAGCTTCTGTTTCTCTAGTAACGCCTGCGAGCATATGGTCGCCCTCGTGGCATTTAATCGCCCCCGCGACTTGTCACCAATCCTGCTCGCGATTGGTAAATTGTGCTCGGGAGTTGAGTGCTAAATTCATTTCTTGAATCCAAGCTACTACTTCTTTGATCGCGCCCACGATTTCCAATTCACCTCCGCAACTTAAAGAAATTATTTTGGGATTGCATGGTGCAATGTTGAAACAATCATATGATATTTCAAGATAAGCATTCTTTTCTCTCTTATGCTTTATTTACTTTTATATCTTCCATTACTCCCTTACTTCACCCTTTTTGATTGATTTTAAAAAGGGGGAGAAGTAGGGCACTTACACTAATGTTTTGTCATCATCAAAAAGGGGAAGATTGTTGGCCCCAATGACCTTAAGGTTCTAATAGTGATTTTGATGATACAAAACATTGTGTAATACTAATATGTCTGCTAAGTGCTTTTATAGGTTATTGATGCAAAGCAAGCATGTGAAAGTTGATGATGAAGATTATGGAAGTAATGGAAAGTGTATGGAGTTTGTGAGAGATGTCAAGGATCTTAGGGTGATGAAATTCTTGAGTATGAAAAATGATTATGAGCTTTGGTAGGTTTAAGTGTTATCCTAAGAAAACACTCGGAGCATGAAAATGTCTTGATTGTTTAGGCATGAAGATGGCAGAACTGGAAAAATTTGTAGATACAAAATTGTAGAGGACGTTTTGAAGATTCTACCATAAAAGTTTTAGAGCATTTGAAGGTCTCTACAAGAAGTTATGGCTGTCGCAAAATTACGCCCGCAACCAGAATTTTGCGCCTGCGATTTTTCAGTCAGAAAGCCCCAACTGTCATCTTTTTTTATAGCCGTTGCTCGACGCCTGCAATCTCCAATCTACGCCTGTGATTTTCAACTTTGACAGACCTTAAAAGATCCTAAAAAATGTGTCTATTGATGGGGAAGTGTGACCAACGGTCATAACTCTTTGTGAGCTTATAAATACCCATCAAAATGAGTATTTTGGGGTTGGAACAACTTACATAATACTCTCATAACATCTTTCAAACATTGAATCAATTTCTTTGTAATTTTAGCACATTTTGGTTGTGTGTGGGTAGTTAGAAATCTATTAGCATTTGTTGC
>CANYLF013285764.1:0-12018 GCA_948193215.1 Bocquillonia castaneifolia
ACCCTTCAATGGAAATGAACAGAATTGTGAAATTGTCAACTATCTAAGTGTAGTTGAGGAAGGAAGGTTGCTTTTTCTCAAGATTAGCATGCTAAATACAAGGAAATTGGTACCAAAATGCCAGCAAAATCTAGGTTGGCCTAAATCCCCAAAAATGTACATATTAAGACTTCACATACATCAACTTTAAAAAGAAAAAAAATAATAAAAACTTGTAGTATTGACAATGCCATCTAATGACACATTAGCACTCATTGTATTGAGACAATTGAATGCTAAATTGGTATGGTTAATGAACTATAAGAATTGATAGGGTGTGTGTGTGTGTGTGATAGATTTGAATGATTTATCATTTAGAGAGGGAACAATAATGTGCAATGTGGTGGAGAAAATGATTGATTATATATATACATGGAAACATCATTACTATGTTTTAAAATTTGTACTATTCATATTGACATTAAATTACAGAAAAGTGCATTTAAAAAAAAAAATCAGAAGTCTACTAGTCATTTTTTTAACTTCAAACTAATCATCCTTATGTTTCTGACTTCAACAATTGTCTTTTTTCTTTCTTTCTTTCTTTCTTTCTTTCTTTCTTTCTTTCTTTTTTTTTTTTTTTTATCACTGCTCTGTCTTCTTCTTAGCAAGTTTCTTCTTCTCTGCCCTGCCCTTCTTAGGATGCAGTTTTGTTGTTTCATTGAAGCTCTCCCAAATTTTGAAAGGAAGCAAGGAGCCCCCTGACAACCACAATTCAGTCAAGCAAGACAAAAAAAATGCATGCACAAAGAAGTTACTGAATCAGAAAGGCCATATGTCCATATGTTTGTATCCAAAAATAGTTGGATCCAATAATAAAATTATGGTTGAAATTATCAATTTTAAAATGAAATCCATTATTCTAAAAGTAGTGAGGAATTTTAGTGTGAAAAGGATTTAAAAATCCTTCACTGCCTATTGTTGAATCAGTCAAGTGGTCCTTTATTTGTTGATACATTTTTTTTGAACCGATTATTTGTTTTGTTGATGCATTTGCTTCCTAAACTTAAAATGTTAATTCTCAATCTAAAAATTCTGAATAGTAAGAATGTGCTTATATAATTAATGCTATTTATATTTAATCAGAAACCTCCATAGCTTTTTTTTTTGTTGTTTATTAAAAAATATAATTTAACTTTTTTATTTTAAAAATATAATTTAAATTAATTTGTTTCAAAAGTGGCAATTATAAATTTGCTCAAGCATCAGGAGGAGGATTGTTTTTCGAATATTTTTTTTATCATCTTATTAATAGATTTTATGATAACTTTATTCTTTATCTACTTTGATTATATTTTATCTTAACTATTATTGAATTAAAGTGCGATGAATCATCCAGTAATTTTGTGAAAAATAAAGTGAACATAAACTACACTCATGTTGGAAATATTTAATTAGTAATATTATTATTATAATTATTAGGGTATTTTGAGAAAATTCACAAATCCACTCCCTGTCCATTATGTAGCGCCTAAAAGGTGGAACCACAGTACAACAAAAAGTGGTTGGGTGGGCCCAAAAACCTTTTCAATATATGGAGCCTCTAGTTGGCCCAAGAGGAGCCTTTGGTAGCCCAATAAACTGATGAGCATTAAAGACAACATAAAGGGCAGAATCTAGAATCCCAAATTTAAGAAGGGACAAAAAAATTAAAAGCAGTAGCAATATTTAAAAAAAAATAGAAGTAATTTAAATAGGGCCCTCTAAAACTGACTGAAAAATTAAGTTATCAAATCAAACCATAATCCGTTTGGAATGATTTGGAACTTTGACTTAATAGGGTACTAAATCTCTATAAATCCATAAATTAAGAAAAGGATTAGGCTTATGTTTGTTTACATGTGCATGTTGAAATCAGCATACCCACTTCACTATAGTTCAAAAAAATACAAATATTATATACCCACTTAACTAGAGCCTAGGACATGGTCCCCTTAAGTGCTTCTCACTGTCTTCCATCACCTTCCACACCTAATCTTGTTGCTAAAATTATATATGTGCATAAATGAGATAGAAGCAAGATTTGACAATGAGCACAACAAGGTTCTTTATAGGGAAATGAAGATGTGTTATTTTCAAATGGGACCTCCAAAGACAGGAAAGACATGGGGCCTCAAAAAGTCATAGCATTGTTCTGAAATTGTGATAAAACTTAATTTTTTTTTTAAAACATTGGAGTGAAATAAAAATTTATAAGATGTAACATACAAGATGAGTGATTCAAATTTGACAATCCACAAACATCTTCCCCATTTTTAAATTATGATTTTCAAGGTAATTGACAGGTGTGTGTGAAAAAAAAATAATTAAAAAAATGATTAAATCTGTGTCACCATTTCAATACAAGGGAACATTTTGGAGATTGCCCTTTTGTTCTTTATCCTTTTACTTTTCTTGCAATCTAAAGCAACCACATCTCTGGCAGTTCATATATATTTTTTTTCAAGTCCTAATCACTCTGGTTTTTTGAAATTTTGATATTCAAAATGCACATGGTTAGTTATTGAGAGGGAAAGTTGTCCTTTTGAAACTTTTGTATTTGACTGCAACTTAATTAATCACAGCTAGTGAACCAAAGGCATAAAAAGGTAACAATGTGAACCATGAAAAGACAAAGGATTCAATATTAAATGTCTGTCTGTTTGTATGTTTTACTTTTTATGTTTTTAGATGTATAAAGGGCACAAAATCTGCTTTTGGTGGATAGAAATCGGGACTCTTGTTGTTTATCCTCACTCATCAAGAGTTAAAACTAGTAAAGAGAATTTAGTCAATTTTTACTACACTGAATATGGTGCTGATACATAACAGAAGAGTCAAAAAAATTTACTCCGGGAAGGTGAGCAGGTCGAGGGACTACCCTCATAGTACTTCGGCCACTGGGGTGGCGGGAGCCTGTATTAGCCGTGGTCTCCCGACCTTTATTGGTATAGCCAAATTTGCATATATTAGACCTCTAATGCAATTACAAATAGCCAGTCCAATAGAGGCGAAGCTAGGCATTGCGATGTTGTGACCACCACACCCCAGTCAAAAAAAAATTAGTTATACACCACTTAAATATATAGGTGTCGCCTCTCCAAAATGCAAGTAGTCAGCCCCCAACCCCTTCCTTTTCCTTTTTCCGTCATCCAGCCCCCTTATTGGAACTTCTAGTTACGCCCTCCAGCCCAATTGAGAAGCATTCACTTTTAGCTTTTGTATAATGCAAGTATTCACTTTTATCTGTCAGTTCCTTGTGTGTATTTACTTGTTGTAAGATATCTTTAACCCAAATGATTCTATGCTCATGTATGGAAATGGAATCTTCAAATCAATTGTAAGGACAAAATTCTTGTGCATTTGTGAACAATGTGCAGATTGGTTAGTTTCTTTCTATAAAATGTTGTCCAGAGTCACGACTGAAATATTCATTCAATATGACATCATGTTATTTGCCTTCTTTTATTATTTTTTTTTTCCTAAAATGTAAACAAAGAAATGATTATTCCTGTTAAACAATAGAAGGTCAAAAATCCATTTGGAAAATTCCAGAACTAAAAAATAAATCAATGAAAAAAAGATGAGGAAGAGTGTAATGTAGCATGGAACAGATTAAATATTCTGGCATTGCTTTTTCTCAGCTGTACAAAGACTCCAAGCTATCAATACAACAACTTATTAGAAAAGCTAAGACATGAAGGTTGGTTTTTTTTTTATCAAAGTTGCATTTTGTTGTATTAAATTTTGTGCTCAAGAACTTGAAGATACTAATCCTATTTTGTGCACAGCACAGATATAGCAAGCGTATGATCGAAAAAGAAAATAATATACATAAGTGTGCAGAAGCTAAGAATTCTTGCCTAAGTTTACCAAGCATTTATGGAAACTGAGATGCTATATTGGCTTCATTTGATGCTGATACTTTAATTCTTATAATCATTTTTTCCACTGGGGCAACCTCTGAACCACAACCTATATAGGACAGCCAACCACAAGAGATGAAATTCAATCAGCACCAAAAATTCCTGTTCTACTACAATACATAGAAGAATGTGGTGCACTTTGGAAAACTTATTCAACAAATGGTTGTTAGCAAATTTTGAGAGCATAACTTCCAATATGATTATCTAGTTATTCTTCACCAATTATACCTTGCCAGAGTTTTCTTTATTTCCAACTATAGTTTGACAAGCAAGCCTCCAGGATTCAGGTTTCTGCACAATAAGATTATCATATCGGCTAAGTTAAACATGTATCGAAATCGAAATGGTGAAAAGATTAACTAAATAATCAAATTCACACTCAGCTGGAATACATCCTAACATATCCATCTGCTCCAGGATTTCAGTGTCATTGCACACATTACCTTTACTAGTTAATCATCAACTTTCAGTAATCACTAGTAACATAATTTAGATGCATGTAATCCTTATTAGAAGAGAGTACCTTCTTTAAATAACGGAGTTCTGTATTTGTTCTTTCGTTCAAAAGATCTTTTCCATCCACAATCTGCATATAATAAGAATGAACATGCTTCTTCATCTTAAATTCTCCAAATAATTAATTGAGCAGAGTCGGTAAATAACATACCAAAGCTCAAGCCTCACCCCTTTCAAAAATTCAAGTTCCAATTCCAATTCCAATTCAAATTTATACTATAACATCAACTCAAATTTGAATATTTAACCGAGTTAAATTTGATTAGCAAACATAATTAAAGTCTCATTTTAAATGCTAATAAATTGTCACTTTGTTGTACGGTACCTCAACAATGCAAGTTCCACAGCTTCCACCGCCACCACAATTCATTACTTTTCCCTGTTACATTATCATAATCTGTATTAATTATTATAATAATCAAAATCCCTAAAATAATTTTTTTTTTTTTTTTAACATTTACATAAGGAGCGTAAAGCTCGATCTTGTTATCCAACATTATATTCCTCAATAGCTTCTCTCCACTTATGGCTTTTGCTCTCTCCACTCTGTACTTCCCATCTGCCTCTACCTTTGGCTGCCATTCATTTTCATTAATAATATTAATTATTTATAGAGCACTCATGATTAAGCAATTTTGGCAGACATAGATAGATTCTTAATTACCTACGTACGTACCGCAATAAACTCGAGCTCTATTTCAGGCTTTTCTGTCACGGGACTTGGTGAAGATTCCGGCGAGCTTGCTGTTGCTGCTGCTGCCGCCGCCACCTTTCTCGTTTTTAAAACAAACGAATTCCGGAATGTTGTTTTTCTATCGCCGGAATAATGCCCCGGCAGCCGCATTGTTACGGCGCCAAAATTAACGATGGCTGCCATTATTATTATTTATTGGTATTGAGCTGTTTTCTCTGTGCTCATCTTGAACATTCTGAAACGTTTTATCAACTCTCAATTGTAAGGGTAATTTTGTAATTTTATTCCCATAATCTCTGTGCTCCATATTGTGCCACCTGAGAGTGAAAACAAGCAAACATTTACTATGTTTTCTTTCCTGTACAAAATGAAGTCCCTAATCACTGGTACTTCAAAAACGACTGGTCGTCGTTTTTTCTCAACTGACCTTCCACGTCATCACCGTCGTCGAAAGTGGGTCCCGCCTCCATTCCCTCCACCTCAGCAACTCCCTCCTTCTCCAACTTCAAACCCAAACCCTAACTATTTACACTCTGACTTCTCTACTCTCTGCACTCTACTCAACGACGCCAACCTTAACCCCGGGCCGTCGTTCGAATCCGCTTTGGACCGGACCGGGATCAAACCGGAGACGAGTCTGTTACAGGCGGTTTTTAAACATTTTGAATGCTCTCCTAAACTGGTACATGCCCTGTTTGTTTGGGCAGAGAAGAAAGCAGAGTTTGAATCCTCTGTGACGCTGTTTAATTTGGTAATCAATGCGCTTGGTAAATTAAAGGAATTCGATACTGCTTGGTGTTTGGTTCTTGATCGGATTGATTTGGTTTCCATTGATGCATTTGTGATTCTAATCAGAAGGTACACTCGCGCAGGTATGCAATTAAAATGATTTTTTAGTATTATTGACATTGTACGATTGTTTAAATGTGCATTGTATCTTATGCAGGAATGCCACAATGTGCAATACGGGTATTTGAATACGCAGTTAGTTCAAATTTCATTGTATGTGATTCTAATTCCGATGTGCTGTTGGAAATTTTGTTGGATTCACTTTGTAAAGAAGGGCATGTTAGAGTTGCTAAAGATTATTTTGGTAGAAAAAAGTTATTGGATTCTTGTTGGGTTCCGTCTGTTAGAATTTATAACATACTGCTAAATGGGTATTTTCGGTTGAGAAAGCTTAAACATGCGGAGAGACTTTGGTTGGAAATGAAGGAGAAGAATGTGAGTCCGAGTGTTGTGACGTACGGTACTCTTGTAGAAGGATATTGCCGTATGCGTCGTGTTGAAAGAGCTATAGAGCTGGTGGGTGATATGAGAAGGCAGGGAATAGAACCAAATGCAATAGTGTATAATCCAATTATTGATGCATTGTCTGAAGAAGGTAGGTTTAAGGAGGTGTCTGGGATGATGGAGTACTTTTTGCAATCTGAACCAGGTCCCACTTTGTCTACTTATAATTCTTTGGTTAAGGGGTATTGTAAGGCCAGAGATCTTGTAGGTGCTAGTAATGTACTTAAAATGATGATTAATAGGGGTTTTATCCCAACTCCTACAACTTATAATTATTTCTTTCGGCATTTTTCAAAATTTGGGATGATTGAAGAAGGAATGAATCTTTATACCAAGATGATCCAATCTGGATATACCCCAGACCGGCTTACATTTCATCTTTTGTTGAAGATGTTGTGTGAGCAAGAGAGATTGGAATTGGCTGTTCAGATTAGCAAAGAAATGAGAGCTAGGGGATGTGATATGGACTTAGCCACTAGCACCATGTTGATTCATTTACTTTGTAGAACAAATAGATTTGAAGAGGCATTTATGGAGTTTGAAGACATGTTACGGAAGGGTATAGTTCCCCAATATCTTACTTTCCAAAGATTGAATGACGAGTTAAGAAAACGAGGAATGATTGAGATGGCAGGGAGATTAAGTGATATGATGTCTTCTGTCCCTCATTCAACCAACTTACCCAATACATATAGTGTAGAAGGTGATGCACTACGACGTGCAAGGAGATCATCAATATTGCAGAAAGCTGCAGCAATGTCTGAAATACTGAAGACTTGCAATGATCCAAGAGAACTTGCTAAGCATAGAAGTTCATCTCAAAATCCCGTATCAAGTGCAAATCAGTTAATTGAGGATATAAAAAGGAGAGCCAACAAGATATGAAGTTACAAAAAGCAAAGGTGAATTACCGTAATTTATTTTGATTTTTATTTGAAAAAATGATTGATATATAGTTTATTCTTTGAACAAATAATCCACCACTGATCTTTAATAAAAACAGTTGAATAAAGAGAGATTAGAGATAGTTGGCCACTAAACTTCTAATATAAGAGTAAAATGAAGAGATTGGAAATGGAAAGATGAGAATATTTTTGATTGGATATGACAAAAACCCCATATATGATGCTGCTGATCTTGAGAACTCAGAAATCCAAGAGCCTAGTGTCTGTGACTTTAATCCCAAAATTCTTTCTATGAGTAAACTTGGCAATACTTGTTCACCCAGCTCTGTAGCTGCGAGTAAACAGTTCCCATCTCCAGCAGTACCCGTTGACAAGCATACAAGTGAAACAGTTGCACATCCTAAATTTGGCACAGACATGCCAACTGCAGGTATATCATGGTTGTCTTACTTGAGGTTTAAAATGTGTGGAAGGATTCTATCGTTAACTTGGATTTTCTTTTTCTCAGATGTACCACATCATAGATCAGCAAAACAATGTTTGCATGAAATTTGTGCAGCTAACTGTTGGAAACCCCTCTGTTTGAATTGTGCTTTGAAGGGCCAAGCCATATGAAGTTGTAAGTTTTTGATACGTTTTGCTGAATGTTAAAACTTTCATTCCTGAACAATGCCTTAGATAAGTCGTCACTAGTCAACTAAAATCAATTTAAGACTTAGGGGCTTAGATTTTGTGAAGCTTATTTGATTGTGAGGCTAAAATTTTGAAAAAGCCCTTGATTCAAAATTTGTTTAATGGTACAGTTTGTGCATGTGTTTCATTTTTAGCTATAAGCTTACAATTGGAGAGTGTTCATAACATGAGATAAGTAATGCCTGTTTCATCACATACCGTTGAATAGTTGAACCTCATTTCTGAAACACCAAAGCAAAATTGTAAAAGTTGTGTGCACTGATTTAAGTTTGGTGCTTTGTAAAAGAATGAGACCTGTGCACTTTGTAAAAGTTTCATCACCGTCACCTCTGAGACTTGCTGTTATCCACATGTTTGGCATAGTCTCAAAGTGCACAAGTCTCATTCTTTCAATTGTGCTGGCCTCTCATTCTCCAATCTCCAGTTCATTGCAATAGCCGCTCATTGGATAGATGCCTAGCTGGCTTTTTCTTAAACAGCTCTACTGAGTCGCTGTTGATTGCTAAGTTCATCCACCAACCATCACCGTCTGCTATCATTGGTTTATACTCTGTGTGAGTGTGTATTTTCCTGCTTTCAGCCTATGGTTTATTGTTATTTTTGTTACTGTTGGCAGGTTTCTATTGTTGAGGTCAATGGACTTAAAAAAATTTCAACTGGTTTTGCTAAATGATTAGTTCTCCATTAATCACATTATGCATCATTGACTCGGTAAAACCTTTATAACCAAATTACTTATCAAACTAAGTTGTTCCTTTGTTAAATTTGCCAGTGCAATCAACACTAAATGTGGTCCATATTGCTTTCTACTTTATTGAAAAAACTACCACCTCATTGGTTCATTGTTGCCACAACCTAATTGCAAGCTAAATTTTCCCAACTCTATATTTATGACACAGATAATGAAAGTGTGACTTTAGATATTCCTAATTAACCTCCTATCAACCTAAACTTTATGAATCATTCATAATTAGATCAATTGCATTGTCTCTACCACTAGGCTATGCCCTAGGAGACAAGACTATAGTACACTTAATATCAATAATTCTAGGTATTATATCTCCTTTTGGACATAATTTCTTAATTTTTAGGACCTCTACAACAAATATGCACCAACAGGGCATAGCATCTTGTGCATCCCATTCTTTGTTGATTCACTCAAAACCAAATAAACAAGATGAAAGTTTAAATCTTTTGAGATGTTTAAAAATACTATAGTTTGATAATGTGGTTACAATTGCATGAGGATATATTGACTTCTAGCATGCAGATGAGAACTGGGATTGATTGAGTGGTTGCCGAATGTCTAGCACAAATCATTTAACATGTAGTCCACATTGGTTTGTGAGCCAGGATGAAGCATCTAGTGGATTCTGGTTTGCAATGCCTCTTGTAGGATATTTTATGAAGGAAGCAGACAGATACCATGGAAGTGAAGTTCAAATAGGCTTAGATTTTGAAGGCTCATGTTTTGTGGAAGATTTACATTTGTGTTGAATTAGGAATAGCCTCAACCACCTTTCGATTTGGTCTTAACTTTCTGCTTTATCTACGTGAGACTACAAGACTACTTCAGACTTTTGGAACAGTTTTTGCAGTATCTCTTGTGAATTCCTAGGCTTTCTTGCTTCGCTTCTGAATTCATCTTTCCACAATTGTATTAGCATTTACAAATTTTGGGTTGGAATCATCCATTTTGCATATTTTTATTCATTATTTTTGCAATTGAAATTCATGGGTGAGGGTTATAATTTGTTTATTAACAAGTCCATTCATTATTTCTTGAAACTCTATTGAAACCAGATAGCCAAGAGAGGGAACTCTGACAAAGAACCGGTCAACCAAATTCTAGAATGGACTAGTCTAGCACCTGAGACCGTAGATTCCTTCTTGCATTTCTGAAGTCCAAAAATAATCTTGGAAGGCATTGTTCCTTATTTTGAATTCGAGGATTGCAGTTGTCTAAAGATATGGAAGCAATATGGCTAGTTCTCTGGATTTTCTTTTCCTCGAAATGGTCTTCATTTTCGTGAGTAAAGATTTATCTGAACCTGTTCGTTAATTTTATTTTTTCTTATTTCAGGTCCATTATCCCCCGCTAAGTCTATACCAGAATTGTTGCAATCAGAGAGCACAGCCAGACCCATACAAATTATTGTGCTGTCAGAGGTATTGACCCATTTTGTAGCACATTGATTTCCAAATTGTTTCTAACATAAAGAAATCAACTCTATGATTACTTCAAAAAAAAAAAAAAAAAAAAACTAATACTGCCACCAGCATACTGCTACTAATAGCACCCAGCCCTCTTTTAGTCAACTATCTTGGCCTTGATTGTACCAACAATCTAGTAAATTGTGATGTAGACCTTCCAACTGCTGAAATTACTTGCAACAATCTCTCTCATGTCAGTGTTAAGAACATTTTTTGAACTGACTATTAGGAGCTCAGTTTTTTTTTTTAAAAAAAATTGAAGGAATGACTCATTCAATATTTTGCTACTACATGAGAGAATTTCCTTGTAAGATAGTTGTTCACAAGTGAAGTTCTGTATTTATCTTCTGTTCTACCTGTTTTTTGTTGCTCAAGTAGTTTGTGGTTAGTGAATAGACCGTCAGTCTGTTGCTTTCATGACACTTCTATTAATGTTTTCTCTATGGTATGTTGGATTCTAGATTCAAATTTTCAAAAAAGTACTGGAATTTAGATCTAATTAAGTAATGCAGTTTTATACTATGAATAGGATAACGAATTAGAAGAAATAAGCATTGGGCTGCTCCGTAGGAAGGGTAGTTGAAGAAACAGGCCCAAGAAGATACTAGAGGATAATGGTCACCATGTAGTTTGGTCTCTCTTTTTTTTCAAAAAAAAAAAAAAAACCTTGGAAACTGGGCTCTCATGGGAAAATCAAATTTCAAATGTACCATAATTGTAGAAAACAGTGATGATGTTTCAGTTAACCCTAGCACCCTACTTGTGGAATTTAAGGGTTCATTAATAGCAAGTACCATTTGGGTTATGCCTTTTGATGGTTAAATATATGTAATCACAACAAAGTAAGGAAAAAAAGCAGCAAAAGTAATCATATAATTTTCTATATATTTAAATAGCTTAACAATTCCATTTCTTTTTCTTTATAATTCTTAGTATTACTGTAATTGAAAACAATGAATTGTTTTTCTTTTTCATTAGGGCATGACATTAGTACTAGTAGTATGTAGTTTTTGAAATTGAAATTTGGATAATGAAAAACTAAAACAAGTGGGGAGAAAATCTGATAGAATGATATGGGATTGACAAATTTCAAAAAAGAAAAAAAAGATGGTCCACTAGAGAATATATGAAGAGTGTAAGGAACACCAACACCACTTTTGCTTTTATGCACACAGTTGAATTTGTTCCCCGCGTTTTTTTGATGTGACTGCCTTGTTATTGGTGGGTTCTTTTAATTATTTTTCTTTTTAAAAATTTATTTCTCAACTCACCAATCACCTTTCTAATTAACTCATTATTAAGATTTGAAATGATATTACTACTCGCTGCTTGCTGCTGCTGCTGCTATAACTATGAATATGAAGTTTTTTTTTAGATTAATTATAGGGTGAAATACCATTGCCTCCCATGAGGTTTAACTCATTATACTGATTGCCTCTCTTGAGGTTTATCCCATTATACTGATTTCTCTCTGAGTTTTATATATTATATTTTTACTCCCCTCAGGTTTTACCCTGTTTAACTATTAATCCCTTCCATTAGATTTCACCGTTAAGAAAGAAAATAATATACACTTACCCCCTAACTTATATTTATACTTCACAGTTACCCCCTTAAAATATATTTATAATTTACTGTTTTATCCCTCCAATTTTATAATTTTTATTTTTACCCAATTTTAACTTTTATTAGTTTTTACATGATTTTACACTATATTTATATTAAAAAGGTAAAATAAATAATACTCAAATTAATTAAT